>CM019703.1:23592957-23822957 GCA_009760885.1 Achatina immaculata | reverse complement strand
ACGTTAGACCAATTCTCAGATTAACTCTTTCATTTCCGAATTATTTTGCCATGATGCGTCGGGATAAATTCTGTGTACAAATTTCAGTAAGATAAAACTAGAAGGATGTTACTCTGTAATTTAAAAATATGGATAGGTTTAAAAATTTATTACTTTTCATTTGCTTTAGACCTGGTCTAATATCACTGTGGGCATTGATTTGCGCAGTCCTGCAAGATCTATAAATTCTGCCAGTTTTGTTTCGGTGCAAAAAAAAGTTAATATAGTGTTTTAGGACAGATCTGTACGTTATTTATACTGGTATTTCCTTGAAAAGTATGTACCAGAACATTGCTGTATTCACGATAACGAAGATGATGATGATGATGATGACGATGATGATGATGATGATGATGATTGCAGCTACTTGTAATTTTGATTTCCTCTCTTATTAAAAAAAAAACTGACTTCTGTGTTTAGTACATCTACTCTACATGGTTATTCATAAGTCCTTGGAACATTTCAAAAATTCGCAACAAATAAACTAAGTAACGGATAATGATTATTCTTAAGCCAAGAGAGAGAGAGAGAGAGAGAGGGAGAGAAACTCTTCAATTTTTTAAAAAATAAGCCCGCACGCAGAGCTCCTGTGGTTTGCCGCTAGGAGGCCGCAATAGCAAATATGCTTTTCATTAAACGTGATCAGTCATTTTGTGTTTTGGAATACGCAAGGACCTCATCCGTTGTGACTGTGCAGCCACGATTTCAAGCGGAATTCCAGAAGGCAGCGCCTGCTTTCAACAGCGTCAAGAAGTGGTATGCGAAGTTCCAGGATGAAGGGGGGGGGGGGGGGGGGTAAGCTTCTGTACAACGATTCAGTTTCTTCGCTTGGTGATGGACGTCCCTACAGAGGAGCTGCTGTGCACAGACAGCCTTCATCCCGGACTTTGTGACATTAGGTGCCTACTGCCGATGTTGTTACAGGGTTTCCCTGTAGCCTTGAGATGAAAGTTGCCAAAAATCCTTAACACGAGCTGCTTGGAGAATATTTTCAGTAATTTGTAGTTTTTTATTTTGTTTTGTTTTGTTTCAGTATTTTCTGCTCTCAATGTAAAAACGTGTAAATTTTTGTGTGATAACACCTTTCACCTTAGAATTTTAGGTAAAATCGTTCGTTTCTGAGCTTTTTTTTTTAAATATTGATTTTCGTAGATTTATCTAAATATACTTCATTTCAGCCACGGTATAAGTTCATTTTTAAATCGTCGAAGTTTCTGAAAAAAAAAGCATTTTTTTGGGGGCTTGTACTTGTCAATACATAGACTCACCCAGTACTCAATCCCGCTTATTCAAAGCCCAGGGATAAAACCCCAGTTATTTCTTGGTCCTATTTTTGTAGGAATGTCGCATTGGCATATTTACAGCAAGATCTCTGAGACTGCAGGTGCCAATTTTTTCTATGCCATTTAAATCCGGCTTGTATTTAGAGGAATACTCGCTCGATAATTGGTTGCAAGACTCTTTTGGCTTGTTGATTTTTCTTAAGGTATAGGTTGTTACTTCATGATGTACAGTGTGTTGGAGACATGTTTAATGTTGTAGAAATACAGTTTTTTTAAAGAGGAAATTGTTGTATTTGTTTTTCCAGACTTGTCTGGACTGTATTATAGACTTGCTCATTGCGTATATCGTATATCTCAAGACAGCTTTTTCCTTGCAGGTTTGCCATAGTATGTATTTGTGTTTTAACTCATCCATCCATCCATCCATCCATCCATCCATCCATCCATCCATCCATCCATCCATCCATCCATCCATCTGAACAAAAGATAGTGTATTATTTATTTATGTAATCAATAATTTCTTCACGCTTGTTATGCGCATTAATAAATGCTGAATGACTGTGACTGAGTGCCAGCTGTATGATGAAGGGCAGAAAGTTAGACGGGCTTGCGTGCCCAATTCTTAACCTTTTGAAAATAAAGTCTATCTATCTATCTATCTATCTATCTATCTATCTATCTATCTATCTATCTATCTATCTATCTATCTATCTATCTATATGTCTGTTTATCTATCTATCTATCTATCTATCTATCTATCTATCTATCTATCTATCTATCTATCTATATGTCTATCTATCTATCTATCTATCTATCTATCTATCTATCTATCTATCTATCTATCTATCTATCTATCTATCTATCTATCTAATTATCTATCTGTCTGTCTGTTTGTCTGTCTATCTATCTATTTGTCTGTATGTCTCCCTGCCTGTCTATCTGTCTCCCTGCCTGTCTGTCTGTCTCCCTGTCTTTCTCTCTGTTTCCCTGCCTGCCTGTCTAGCAAATTGTAGTGTAGATGTGTTTGTTATGCGTATATGTTTGTTTACGAAAAGTGATTGTAATAGTGTGGATCTGTTGCAGTGCAGAGTTATATGTTCTATAGTTAATCTGTGTGTTGTATGGTGTATAGCTGTTGTGTGTTATATAATTAATCTGCTTGTTGTATGCTGCATAGTTAATTTGTTTGATGTATGCTGAATAGTTAATTTGTTTGATGCATGCCGCATAGTTAATTTGTTTGGTGTATGCTGCATAGTTAATTTGTTTGGTGTATGCTGTATAGTTAATTTATTTGCTGTATGGTAAGAGAACCTATCACCTACGGAATTTTCCGATAAGAAGAGAAAATAACCTTTTAAAATTTGAGCATGTGATTTGTTGACGTTTCACCTCTTTTCGCCCACATATTTTCCTTATATAAAGATATATTATCATCTTTCTGTGTTACATTTTGTCCTTTCTAAATCATTAACCTGCAATTATTTGGACCTCTCTATGCTTCCACAAGCGGATTATGTTGTTATCTCATTCCCCGGTCATTATTTCTTGTTCTGTTATCTCATTCCCCGTCATTATCTCTTGTTCTGTTATCTCATTCCCCGTCATTATCTCTTATTCTGTTATCTCATTCCCCGGTCATTATCTCTTGTTCTGTTATCTCATTCCCCATCATTATTTCTTGTTCTGTTATCTCATTCCCCGTCATTATCTCTTGTTCTGTTATCTCATTCCCCGGTCATTATTTCTTGTTCTGTTATCTCATTCCCCGTCATTATTTCTTGTTCTGCTATTTCATTCCCCGGTCATTATCTCTTGTTCTGTTATCTCATTTCCCGGTCATTATTTCTTGTTCTGTTATCTCATTCCCTGGTCATTATTTCTTGTTCTGTTATCTCATTCCCCGGTCATTATTTCTTGTTCTGTTATCTCATTCCCCGTCATTATTTCTTGTTCTGTTATCTCATTCCCCGGTCATTATTTCTTGTTCTGTTATCTCATTCCCGGTCATTATTTGTTGTTCTGTTATCTCATTGGCGTGCCCAATTCTTAACCCTTTTGAAATAAAGATCAATTAATCAATCATTATTTCTTGTTCTGTTATCGTAGTTAACGATCTGTCGAAGGTAAAAGTTGAAACAGCCGCGATAAAAACTTTCGGGATTAAAGAATATCGGGAGGAGTAAATATGTAAATATGGAGCCTTCCCAGCTGCCCTATCCCCCACCCTCAACCCCACAAGACCCTCCCCCACCCCCAGTGTATTATTTCTATGAATCTCCAAGTAAAACTTGAACTTGTCTATTATATATTTATTTTTTTACACACTTTGGTTGTTTTGTTTTTTTACATCAATCATTCTGTTTTCTTCCTTTCTTCAAATGATGTTTTCTTATCTAGATAAAACTTTCTCTTGCTTTTATTGTTTTCTTGATTACACTTCTTGTTCTTCTGTCTCCTTGGAACTACGAGCCGGTGTTCTTTGCAGTCGATGTGGAGAAGATGTTGAGGCGCGGCATTGTGTCGGATTGGGAGCGGACTACGGCGGATTTTTTTCAGTCTCTGACTTGAGCTAAAAACTAAGGGATATGCAATACTTCTTTAGCAGACTCCACCACCATGAGGACTACGGCGATGCCTGCTCCGTTAGCCAACATATGCCTATTACTGGTGGCACTAACAAAACGATAGGGACAGGGTCTTGGTCGGTTATGGTTCACCAACCCAGCTGTAGCAATCCAGCTATGGATAGCTGACTGCCTAATCAGTGTCCTCAACCCTTGTATTATTCCTTCTATAAAGCGAGTATTCTCCCTTCTTGTGGCCTCTTTCAAAGTTCTCCCATGTTTTCCCTTTTCATCTAACTCACCTTTCTTTTCTTTCCACTTACTTTCTTCTACTGAGCAGTTTTTTGGTTTTTTTTTTTCACGTTCGTGACACATGATCTTGTTTCTTCCTCATCATTTTTCTCTTTATCTAAATCACATTAGCATATCTTCTTCTCCTTCTTAATGTTTCCTCCATCGTACATATGAAACATCCCTCAAAGATAAACTATATCTTTCCCTCTTTCGGTCCTCATCTCCTCTTAAATCACTCCTCGTTAGTTTTGCCTGTTAGCAGCGTGTAGTGGCAGCTGTGCCCGGCAGTTGCTTTGTTTGCGTTAAGCGAGCTATTATCCGGGCAACTCCAGCTCAGAGATGTCGACGATATCTTGTGGCACAGCGGTTCTAAACCTTGGGCACGGAGGTTACAGTTAGTGCTGAAGTAATGAAGGTGTCGTTTCTCAGTTACAATTTCCTCGCAGCATCATAAATCATGGATACATTTGATGGCAGTTTGCAAATGGAAGTTAAATAGAGAGAAGGAAGAGTTAACTCAACAGTGGAAAAGAAACTACGTCTCATGAGATTCAGAATAAGACGCATTGAAACTAAACTCATCATATACATATATATAAGAATATACGTGAGAATACCTCTTTTATACATGATAGAAACATGGACAACCTAGGGTAAAATTAAATTCATGATCACAAATTTTGAAGACGAAAGACTGAGAACAATGTCAGGAGAAAATAAGTCGACCGAAAAACCCGACAGAGAAATAAACATTGCTATCATTGGACAGTCCAGTCCACGTGACAATTCTTGAGCTAAAGACTGAATTTAACACTGAATATACACAAAGAGGGCATGGTCATTGGAGGCACAATATTCCCACACAAAGAGATACATAAAACAACGTGGATATCTCCAGATGATAGAACTAGAAACCAGATAGACCATTTTTGCATTAGAAAGCAATACAGAACATCTCTCATGGATGTAAGGGCTTATAGGGGTGCAGATGTCAACAGTGATCACAACCTGTGCATAGGGAAAATAAAACTAAAATTGAAAAGCCAACACAAGAAATCAGTACACAGAAAGATAAACAGCCACAGCCTACAAGAAGAAAATACTAACATTAATTTCAATCAGGAACTTGCCAATCATTCCAAAACACCCAGTGAAGTAGAGGAGATAGGTATAGATGAATTATGGAATTCTTACAGCACAGCCATAATCACAGCAGCAAAAGTAAGCGCTGGATTGGAAAAACCAAATAGAAAAGCATGAATATCAGATAAAACATGGAAATATATACATGAAAGACGAGCACTCAAATTAGACATGTTGAATGCAAAAGCAGATCATGAAAGAGACTCGGCAAAAGCAAAATACAAAGACATAGACAAGAAAGTAAAAAGTTCAGCTAGAAGGGATAAAAGAGAATACATAGACAATATGGCGAAAGAGGCAGAAAAGTCAGCAAAAACAGGAGACAGCAAAACTTTATATAACATACAAAAGAGGCTATCAGGTACTATTACATCTAAAGAAAGACCAATCCTTAGCAAATCTGGAACACTATTAACATCAGATAAAGACCAAAAGCAAAGATGGGCTGAACACTTCCAAGAAATACTCAATCGACCACACCCAAAAGAATTGTTAAACCTTGAAACTGACTTACCAGCCCCACAACTAAATGTCAGCCTAGATGAAATTAAATTGCATGAAATTGAAACAGCAGTGAATTTAATGGCTAACAACAAAGCTGCAGGTGAAGATGAAATAACACCCGAAATGCTAAAAGCTATCAATAGTGACAACATGAGACAACTACAGAGAATGTTTAACAAGATTTGGAAAGAAGAAAAGGTCCCTTCTAATTGGAAGAAAGGAATCATTGTTAAAATACCAAAAAAGGGCAACCTTAGTGACTGTAACAACTGGAGAGGAGTAACCTTAATATCAGTTGTGTCAAAAGTATTTTGCAAGGTCATTTTGAATAGACTCAAAGATATAGTGGATACTGCTATGAGAGAAGAACAAGCAGGATTTCGAAAAGGGAGAAGCTGTCTCAACCAGATCTTTACTCTCAGAATAATACTTGAAGAACATATTGAAAAGCAGAAACCATTAATACTGAACTTCATAGATTTTAAAAAGGCATTTGATAGCATACACAGAGATTCATTATGGAGAATTTTATGTGTATATGTAATACCATCTAAAAGTGTCAACATCATTAAGGACTTCTACAATGGATATGTGTGTGCAGTCAAGACAGAAGAAGGGATGAGTGAATGGTTCCAGATTGAAACAGGCGTGAAACAAGGATGTATACTGTCTCCTTTACTTTTTGGGATTACAATAGACTTCATAATGAAAAAATACTGCACAGGTAACACAGGTATTGACTGGGTACATGGGACCCAACTAGAAGATCTTGATTTTGCTGATGACATAACTCTTATCAGTAATAATGTGAATTCCATGCAAGAAAAAATAGATAGCCTGTCTTCACTGGCTAGCAAAATAGGACTTGAAATTAACAAGGACAAAACAAAAATAATGAAAATTCCCATCAATCAAAATGGAAAAATACACATAGAAGGGACAGATATTGAAGAAGTCAATCAATTTGCATACCTTGGCAGTTACATAGACCAGGATGGTGACACTAGAAAGGAAGTTAGGATCAGAATTGCAAAAGCAGCATCAATCTTCAAGAATCTTGAGAACATATGGAATTCAAAAGTTATAAGCACAAAAACCAAGTTAAGACTATTCAATTCAAATGTAATATCCACCCTCATTTATGCATGCGAAAGCTGGAAAATAACTAAAGAAATAGGAAAGAAATTAGACTCTTTTGAAAACAAATGCCTAAGGAAAATACTCGGCATCAAGTGGAATGAATTCAAGAACAATGCATAGATAAGACAGATGACTGAACAACAACCAGTCTCATGGGTGATGAGGAAAAGGAGATGGACATATGTTGGTCACTTGATGAGAAGAAGTGATCAGAGAATCCCAAAACAAGCTATCAAGTGGAACACAACAGGCCGAAGAAAAAGGGGCAGACCGCGGGAAACTCTGAAGAGGATATTATTAAGAGAGGCCAGATTAACAGGCATAAAATCCTTTGATGAGGTTGAAAGACTCGCCGAAGACAGAAAAAATTGGCGAACTACTTTGCGAGCCCTATGTGACGTTTAACGGCACGGGAAGGATATAAGATATAAGATAAAATACACAAAGCAGATGACTTCACTCAGTCACTCAGTCAGTTATTTGCATGTGGCTTGCGGAACTTTGCCTCCCTAACACCTCTCCTGTAGGCCTCTCAGTTGTAACCAAGATGCTCTGCTCCTGATGCATCCATTTTCAGATCATCAACGATGACTTGCAGCCATCTTCGCCTTGGTCTTCCTCTCTTTCCATTTCCCATTATGTACGCTTCCAAGACGGTCTTCTCTAAATTCTCATGACGTTTAATATGTCCAAATATTTAAGTTTTATCTGTTTAATCCTCTTTACTAATCCTCTTGAATCCTCTTTGTTTTTTTTTTTAGCCCAGCCCGCATGCCAAACTTCTGGAGGTAAAGACTGAATATACACGTACATGTAGACCTAACACAGGATGATGACTTCAACTCCGCAAACTACATCGGCATCAAGCAAGCCAAGAAAGGCACAGAGATGTACCTTTCAAAGGAAATCTCAAAGTACAAGAAACAAATCATGACAAATAAGCAAAGAGACTCGTCATTCTATTGATTTTCCGTCGTTGGCCTGTGTACCCCTACGTGTAATGAAAGTGATGAAGACGATAATTAGATTTTTTTAGATGTAAGGGGAGATAAGTTGTCAGTGCTACACTAACGCGCATTGTCAGTACAGAAATGAACATGGGCGTGTCATCTTACATACTTCAGCTCTCCTGCACAGTTGTTTTACTAAATTACAGAGGAGCTATCACTGGGCAAGCTTGGAAAATGAATGAACGAACTGGACCTTTGTATAAAATAAACAACTCTAACGATATAGGTTTATACTGGTTAGTTGATTACTATACTAACTGTGCTGAATAGGACGGTCAGAGCTCTAACTTCTTGTTCTTGTTCTTCTTGTTCTTGTTCTTCTTGTTCTCCTCCTCCTCCTATCCTATCTTCTTCTTCTTCTTCTTTGTCTTCTTCAGCACCCATGCACTAGATTGGACTAAATCTTGTGTCCTGCGTGCAGCCAATTCTCAACGTTTTCCTCCAACATCTTGATCGTCTTCCTGTAATTTCTGCTACAGATCTAAACCCTGCGGGCATGTTTGTTTCTGTATGTCAGCCCCTGTTGGACGTTCCTGTAGTCTACACATGTCGACACAAGCGAACAGAACACAATGTAAGTTTGGTAAATTATCCTGACAACTGACTTGGTAACAGTTGTCGTAGGCAAGGTATTTTTCTTCTTTTTTTTTCTTTTTCAACCTTTCTGTTCAACTCTCTTACAGCCAAACATGAACGCTTGGTACAACCAAGAAAGGAAGAGTAAGCGCTACGGTTTGGCTGAAATGAGGAAATAAAAATGAAATATAAAAATATAAAACTGACTCAAGAATAGTCATGTTTTGGAACAGGCATAAAACTGCAATAAAAGTGACATGCTTTCACGAAAATGTACTCCCTGCAGATCTCACTTGCTTTCATATTAAGTTGGAGAAACACGTTCTGCTTTTACTTCGACAACATAATTTGAGCAGTTTATAGTTTCTTAAAATTTAACATCTCCTAACTCAGACAGTGCGGGCTGCAAGTATTAAAGGTGTGTAAATACACTTAAGAATCTAGAGGGGGTGGGGGGGGGGGGGGGGAGAAATAAAACATGAAAGCGTTTTGAAACATAGCTCTCGATATTCCTGTAACATATACAGTATTCCGAATCGACAATGGTAGTCACGTGACACGTGCCACGAGATACTAAAACAACACAGATTTGAATGGGACTGAATTAGTCAAAACATTTCCAGCCAACTTTTGCCCTTCCTGACCATTTTCCATAAGCCATTGTATCCAAATAGGCCAGCATCGACAGAATCAGAGGAGGTACCAGCAGTAGAGAATACTCTAGACATCATTGTAGAACTACCCAGCAAGGCCGAAATTGAACAAGCTATCTCAGAGTTGAAGAGAAATAAGGCGCGGTGTCCAGATGGATTGTAGCAGAAGTGCTCCTAGCCAACGCAGAAATAACATAAATAGTACTCTTACTATTTAGCAGGATTTTGGAAGAAGAGAAGGTCCCAGGGGACTGGAAAGAGGCCCATCTTATAAAACTCCCTAAGAAAGGAGATCTATTAGAATGTAAGAACTGTAGAGGCATCTCCCTGCTCTCAATACCCAGCAAGATCTTCAGCTGGATTTTGCTAAATAGAATTAAAACATCAGTAGATAGTAAACTAAGAGAAGAGCAAGCAGGTTTCAGGCAAGGAAGATCATGTACTGACCACATTGTTACAATGCGAATAATAATAGAACAGTCAGTGGAGTGGAATTCTTCACTGTTAGTTACATTCATTGATTACGAGAAGGCATTCGATAGTTTAGATTGTAGAATGCTATGGAAACTACTGGAACACTATGGTATTCCGGCCAAGATAATAAAGCCTATAAAGAGCGTATATGAAAGAACAACTTATAGAACTGTACACGGAGGAACTCTCACAGGCGTGCCGGCAGGGATGTTTGCTATCACCATTCCTATTTCTTCTGGCAATTGATTGGATCATGAAAACTACCACACAAAGAAAAAGAAATAGGATACAATGGACATGTGGAACCAATTGGAAGATCTTGACTTTGCAGATGGTGTAGCACTTCTGGCAACACATCCAAAGACAAATGCAAGAGGAACTTCAGATCTTGAGCAAGAATTCAGCTAAACTGGGACTGTATATTAACAGACAACCAAAAAAAAAAAAAGAAAAGTAATAGTGCAAGCAATAGCCTCATGGTAATCGAGAGAGTGCCAATTGAGGAAGCAGTTTCACATATTTAGGCAGCATAGTGGATAAATATGGGGGAACAGAAAAGGATGTTAAAGCTAGAAAAACCAAGGCCAGGACAGCATTTATCAAACTTAACAAAATATGGTCATCTAAGAACATCAAAACAAGAACCAGACTTAGGCTTTTCAATACAAACGTAAAGATTGTCCTACTATATGTTTCAGAGCATGGGTTATGACCAAGACAATACAACAGAGGATACAAACATTCATGAACTACTGCTTGAGGAGGATTTTAAACATTAAATGGTAGAACAAGATCAGGAACTAGGAGGTCTGGGAAAGGGCAGGACACGAACCTATGAACCTACAAATGATGTCTAGGAAATGGAAGTTGATTGGCCACACTCCGAGAAAACCTGACACCAGTAGCAAGATAGGCACTGACATGGAAACCTCAAGGAAGTAGAAAACGATTTATACATGTATATTCATACATATCTATCGTCGACTTACTTGGAGAAGAGAATTTATGACAGTGCTCAGAGACAAAGGATACACATGGAAGGAAGCAGAGAATAATTCCAAGAACAAGGATGACTGGACACCCTTTATCCGTGGCCTATGACTCTCAAGGGAGTGAAAGGCGATGATGATGATGATGATGATGATGATATATCAGAATGAGTTCAAACGCACTTCTTGTTAAGGACCTTGACAGTTAAACGAAACGTTTGCGTCTTCTGAAAATCAAAACTTAAAACTCATATTTTTATTTCTCGAATAATCTTAGACACTGGATGTTCCTACGTGGATGACAAATCTGATCAAAGTAGGGCTAAAGTTGAAAACAATAACCGGAACAAAAAGCCGTCTTTGTTTCTGATATGGAACACTTCTGGAATATAAATATAAGAGGATATTCATTTCATTTAAAAAATTTCTTTAGCAGTTAATTTCAGAATATTTGGAAGAAAATACTTCCATTAATGATCTTCAGGTTAAGCGTAGGTATAATGTAGCAAATTTCCATCCATCCATCCATCCATCCATCCATCCATCCATCCATCCATTCATCCATCCATCCATCCATCCATCCGTCCGTCCGCCCCCTAGCCCGCCTATCTATCTATCTATCTATCTATCTATCTATCTATCTATCTATCTATCTATCTATCTATCTATCTATCTATCTATCTATCTATCTATCTATCTGTCTGTCTGTCTGTCTATCTATCTATCCGTCTGTTTGTCTGTCTGTCTGTCTATCTATCTATCTATCTATCTATCTATCTATCTATCTATCTATCTATCTATCTATCTATCTGTCTGTCTGTCTGTCTGTCTATCTATCTATCTAGCTATCTGTCTGTCTGTCCGTCCGTCCGTCTGTCTGTCTGTCTGTACATGCTCTTGTACCACAGTAACAAACAATGCTTCTTCCAGTCTACCCGACGTATACCAGAACACAAAGTCTTCACTGTAATCAAGTTAACTGCTACGACAGGTCCCGTGACAATCATAGATGGCCACTAAGTGTCCCAGACCAGTCTTAACATCACGAGCTTATCTGTTCCAGTGACACACATCCATATGCCAGGCCTGTCAGTGAGACAGCTGTTACACGTACTTACTTCGTCGCAGCATAGGTATTTTATATATTGAGTGTGTGCGTTTTATAACTTTTAATTGCCTGAGCATTGTTTATAAGGCGGTTCGCAAATGATTAGTCAGTCAGTCAGTCATTTGCATGTCCCTTACGGAACTTAGCCTCCCTAACAGCTCTCCTGTAGGCCTCTCGCTTGTAAGCAAGATGCCCTGCCGCTGATGCGTCCATTCACAGATCATCAACGATGTCTTGCAGCCATCTTCGCCTTGGTCTTCTTCTCTTTCTTTTTCCCACTATGTAGCCTTTTAAGACTGTCTTCTCTAAATTATCATGACGTTTAATGTATCCAAAATATTTAAGTTTTCTCTCTTTAATCTTCCTTACTAGCCAACATTCTGAATATTAGGTTCTTGTAGTATGGATATATTTGTTCTTTCTTGTGACCATGATATTTGAAGAACTCTTCTGTAACACCTACATTCAAATAACTTTATGTATTTATCAGCTGTTTTGTTAAATGTCCAGGTCTCACAGGCATATGTTGCGATGGGAAAGATGCATGCCCTTAAAAATAGTATTTTTTCCTCTGTCTGCTCCTCTCCACAGATTCTTTAGTTGTTTTATTTTTTGAAGAGCGATAGATGTCCTCTTTTTAATTTCCCTCATTGTATCTCCATTATTACTTCATAATGATCCAAGATATTTAAAACTCTCCACCTCTTCTATTTTTTCCTCATTGATACATGTTTCAGCTGCCTTGTTTGTTATGTTAGTCATCATTTTCATTTAGTTTTCTTTGCATTAAGATAAAGATGTTGCTCTTCGCTGTTCTTACGGACTGACATAATTAGTTTTTCCATTTATTTTTGTGTTGTAGACAGTAACACTGTGTCATCAGCATATCTAATCTCTGGCATTTCATAACCTCCAATTGTTATGGCATCGTAATATTCTTTGTCTACATCTTCTCTAGCCTGATTGGCTGAGTGGTTAGGCTCTGGGTTTGCTAATCCGGTGGTACGAGGCTCAGTCCCAGTAGTGGGACTTTTTTTTCTGGTATACACCAAAAAGGCCCCGGGTTTGACCCAGTCTCTAAAAATGGGTGCCAGAGAAATCTGGGAAAGTAAAGTGGCCAGGCGTGATACTGACCACATCAGACTTTCCTGTGCCGAAGGTCATGGAAAATACGGGCCTAACACAGCATTACCCAATATTTTTTAATGGCATGGGAGTGGGAATGTTACCTTTTTACATCTTCTCTAACATTCCTCATTATATTTTCAGTATACAAGTTAAATAAGTAAGGCGACAATATGTACCCCTGACGGACCCCTTGTTTTATGTCAAACCAAGTTGTTGTTTCACCATTTATTCTTACTGCTGCTTGTTGGTCTAGATGTTAACTGTATCACATGTGTTGGAAATCCCATTTTTTCCCATTATTTCCCAAAGTTTCTGGTGTTGCACACAATCAAATGCCTTTGAGTAGTCTATAAAGGCTAAATATAGATTCACATTAAACTCTCCGCTTTTCTCTATTATTAATCTTATGTTGAAAACATTATCTCCTGTTCTTCTTCCTTGTCTAAAACCAACTTGGGCCATACTGATTTCTCCTTCTAATTTCATTCGAATTCTACCCATTGCGATTTTTAATAGAATTGTACTGGCACGATTAATCAGGGCAACAGTTCTGTAGTTTATAAATAGTAACTATGACACTGAAATCTAAAAATATCAAATGGTATCATTATTACTCAGATGGTACTTAAAAAAATATACAGCTTCAGGATATTGTTTTAAAATACGTTAATACGATCAATGAACCTAGTATAGGGCTTGAATAGGGGTTCGGTTGTTTCGAAGTTACACTTACTGTACTTTTTTTATATTACAAAAAAAAAAAAAACAGAAAAGAGGACAAGGGGTGGAACTCTGTAATGTTTACATTAAAACAGTGGCCAAGGAGTTCCGCTGTTGACAGATCTTCAGGCCTACTTTAGTCACGCTTGACTTAATAAACTTGGCTTTGAATTTCTGGAACCAGCGCCCAGCATAAAAGGCGGAGCGATCTTATCTGGCTTTTTGTTATCTCGGTCCAGGTCTCGAGACCCACACGTTTGTGGTGCACGCAGTGGCCTAGATAATGGTAGTTGACGACGTGACTTCAGGCCGCTGAAACAGATACTTAAAACTGTTTGCATGTATAGTTCTTACAGGAGCTCTCCTGGTAGGAAACTAATTTTTTTTAAATAATTCTCTTTGCTGTTCTAATTCTACTGCTACTTTGTCCACGGCTACTACTAACATTCCTGCTACGACTACTATTATAACTGCTGCAGCTATATTATTATTACTACTGCAGTTTACAATATTAATACAGCTATTGTTATTACTGTTATTATTACTACTACTGTATTATTTTTTATTCATACTGCAGTTGCTACTACCAAATCAACTTATTTATATTCTTATCTTATCTTATATCCTTCCCGTGCCGTTAAACGGCACATAGGGGTAACAAAGTAGTTCACCAATTTTTCCTGTCTTCGGAGAGTCTTTCAACCTCATCAAATAATTTTATGCCTGTTAATTTGGCCTCTCTTAACAATGTCCTCTTCAGAGTTTCACGCGGTCTGCCTCTTTTTATTGGCCTGTTGTGTTCCACTTGATAGCTTGTTTTGGGGATCCTCTGATCATTTGTATTGATTATTAATAATTTGAAAATGACCACTTCTTTTACGGCTATTACTATTTTACTGCTTTTATCATCACCACCACTACTACTACCACCACTACCACTACCACTACTACTACAGCTACTGCTACTACTACAGATAGTACTATAACTACTGCAAATAATACTACAGCATTTAATACAACTACTACTTCTACTACTACAGATACTGCCACTACTGCTGCTGCTACTACTACTACTACTACTACTACTACTACTACTACTACTACTACTACTACTCGCTGCTGCTGCTACTACTACTATTGCAACATCTTCTGTTCTTGCTAACTTTTATTACTGCTATAACATTACAAAATCTACAGCTGTTGCTACAAACAATCATCAACAACTTCTGCTACGACTACAGTCACTGCTACTATTACTACTACCACTGCAACTGCTTCTGTTACCTCTGCTACAGATGCCACAACTACAGCTACTACTGCCGACATTACTTCTGCTAGCATTACTACTACTGCTATAACAAAGTTATCTAACATTACTTTATTTGCGCACACAAATATTTGTATGTTTTCTGTGGGTTTTGTTCTCGTTTCTTCCAAAGAGTGGCTCATATTGTGGGGTATATAAAACAGAATTGGCCTAAGTTAATTCTGAATTCGCTTATAATGCGTGCTCACTTCTGTTCTGCTTCCGCAGTTGTCCTTAACGAAGACCTTGTGTATCCTAAATATTTATCCCATTACGGTCTACCTTTTTTCGCAAACCTTCCTCCTGTATTAAATTAACCTTGACTTCTCTTGTTTCTTGTCACTTCCAGAGATCATAGGTAGCTCCAACTTGTCTAAATCATTAATTCACTTACTATTCAGTTTAACAGTATTTTTGTTTGTTTTAATGACAGAGCCGTGTGTTATCAATGTCTACTTAAAAACTTTTTGTTTTTAATTTTTATAACCCATTTGAAACAAGTTGATAGATTCAAGTACTTCATCATCATCATCAGGTGCCGTGCCGACCGGCGTTGGCTATTATGCTTCTTCAGGGTACACGATCCTTCATGCAGGCCATCAGCTCAGTTGGTGATCTCCTCTCACACCATCCCGTCAGACTGTCCAGTATCATTTCTCTTGGTCTTCCTCTTGATCTTCGTCCTTCTATTTTTCCTGTTGTTATAATATTTTCAATGCCCCCTCTTCTCATTGCATGTCCTATGAAAGTACATTGTCTCTCTCTTATCTTTTTGACAAGGTTTTTTGTCTCTCCAGGTCTTCTCATACATTCTTCATTAGTTATTTTTGCTGTCCAGGGGATTCGCAACATTCTTCTAATAAACCACATTTCTGCTGCTTCCTATGATTTTTGTACAGACTTGCTTATTATATCAAGTACATAGGAGAGATTATAACAGCTGATGGGAAATGTCACAAGGAAATAAAAAGCAGACGTGCTCAGGCCAAGTCAACATTCTAGAAAATGAGAAACATCTTGTGCAACAGATCCATATAATGGAAACAAGATTCTGAGTACTTAAATGTTACATTGAGCCAATTCTGTTTTATAGATGTGAAGCATGGTCCATGAATAAGAGAGTACAGCAAGAAATGGAGGCCATAGAAATGTGGTTCATAAGAAGGATGTTGAAGGTACCATGGACAGCTAAGAAAACCAACAAAAAAGTCGAGAGGCTGGAGTTAAAAGGCAAATTACAGCAAAGATCAGAGGCAGACAAGTGAGATTTGTAGGACATTTTCTGACAAGAGGAAAATTGGAACACATTGTGGCAAATGGAAAAATTAAGGGAAGAATAGACAGAGGAAGACAGAGAGAGAAGTTACTGGATGGGCTGTCAGTGTGGCTAGGAAGAAAGTCACCGGCGGATCTCATAATCAAGTGTGAAGACAGGGAATTGTGGAGAGAAATGATCGCCTACGCCACGCGGCACTTGATTGATTGATTGGTTGATTGATAACCCAATTACAATTGACTCATTTTCCTGTATTTTATTATCCATTTTTTTGGTTTCAAACACTGACCTCTCCTTCCAGAATGTGATAAAGTTACGAAAGCTGATTATTCCAATGAGCTGATGGTCACAACATGGCGACCGTGGATGAGAAAATGGTCCAGGTTTTTGGAGGAAGTCCACGTACGGCCAGGTAAGATTTGCACTTTCCCCTTCTTTGTGTCAGCTTTTTAGTACGTAACTAGAGTTATCCACCGCATAGTTTATATAAGAGACATATATTCATTAATTCTTTCATGTAACTATTTACACTTTCACTGACATTGTAGCTTGTGGTGGTTGTCAGAATGTTACTACGGTGGCTTGTGGTTGTCAGAATGTCAGTATAGTGGTCTGTGGTGCCTGTCAGAATGTTACTATAGTGGCTTGTGGTGCCTGAAAGATTGTTACTATAGTGGCTTGTGGTGGCTGTCAAAATGTTACTATAGTGGCTTATGATGCCTGAAAAGATTGTTACTATAGTGGCTTGTGGTGGCTGTCAAAATGTTACTATAGTGGCTTATGATGCCTGAAAAGAATGTTTCTATAGTGGCTTGCGGTGCCTGAAAGATTATTACTATAGTGGCTTGTGGCGCCTGTCAGAATGTCATTAAAATGGCTTGTGGTAGCTGTCAGAATATTACTATAGTGGCTTGTGGTGTGTGTCAGAATGGCTTGTGGTGACTGTCAGAATGTTACTATAGTTGCTTGTGGTGCCTGAAAGATTGTTACTACAGTGGCTTGTGGTGGCTGTTAGAATGTTACTATAGTGGCTTGTGGTGCCTGAAAGATTGTTACTATAGTGGCTTGTGGTGGCTGTCAGAATGTTACTATAGTGATTTGTAGTGCCTCTCAGAATGTTACTATGGTGGTTTGCGGTGTCTGTCAGAATGTTAGTACAGTGACTTGTGGTGTCTGTCCGAATGTTACTAAAGCTCTTTGTTGGCGTTCATAAACTTTTGTCAGTTATGTTTCTCTTAATAAATCAGGACAGTAACTTTATAGCATGAAAACAAGATTCGAAGAGAAAAAGAAATAATTTCTTGGTATAAACTTCGGGAACTTAAATTTACTTGACCAGGGAAAGAGAGGCTGAAGATGTATACAGAATTATTACGGACCGAAGGAAGTGAATAGAGTCACTGCAGATATAAGTAAGACACGTGACAGATGAGTGTTGCTGCTATCTTCAAACAGAAGATCTTTTCCAGTTGACCGAAGATTTATTCGGCGCTGAGTCTACAGGAACTACTTCTTCTTCTTCTTCTTCTTCTTCTTTCTTTCTTTCTTTTTCTTCTTCTTCTTTCTTATTTTTCTTCCTTTTTCTTTTTTCTTCTTCATCTTCCATCTTGTTCGTTCTTCTTCATTCTTCATGCTTCTTCTTCTTCTTTTTTCTCCGTCTTCTTCCTTATTCTTCTTCTTCGTCTTCCTTCTTCTTCTTCTTCTTATTTCTTCATCCTCTTTCTCTATGGAACTGAGAGCTCATGTCCTTTGGAGCTGATGTGAGGACGATGTTGAGGCACAGCAGTGTGTAGGATTGGGACGGGTTTACGGCAATTTTTTCAGTCCCTGGTTGAAAAAAAAAGGCATGGGTGTGCAATATTTCTTTTGCAGACTACACCAAAATGGCGACTGTGGCAATGCCAGACCCCACTAGCCAGACTCAGACTAGGCCTGTTACTGTGTGGGGGGGGGGGGTATCAACAGAGAGGTAGGACAGGGTCTTGGCCGGCTATGTTTTGCCAAGCCTGACCCCAGCATGTCAGCTATGGATCGCTGGTTGCCAGGCCGGGCAGCATCTTCATTCCCACAAGAAGTACTCACTTTTTCAACAAGTGCGACTTTAATTACAAGCTAAACATTTCAACGGATACGACTTTATTTAGAGCCTAAACGTGTCAACAAATGCCACTTTACTTAAAACATAAAAAAGTTACCAAATAGGGGTTTACTTAAAATATAAACATTTCAACAAATACGACTTTAAATAAAACCTAAACATTTCAACAAATACGACTTTAATTAAAACCTAAACATTTCAACAAATACGACTTTATTTAAAAACATAAACGTTCCAACAAAATACTACTTTTAATTACAACATTTAAAAAATTCAACAAATACGACTTTAATTAAAACCTAAACATTTCTGTTTATTTTGCTTTTGTTTTATCTTCGTTGTGTTCTCTTTCGTGCGCATTTCTGGCTCGTTCCACGCTTAGCGTCCAGCAACTTTAGATAGCAACCTTCTGATACGTATTTTTAGCTTCCAGCAACTTTAGATAGCAACCTTCTGATACGTATTTTTAGCTTCCAGCAACTTTAGATAGCAACCTTCTGATACGTATTTTTAGCTTCCAGCAACTTTAGATAGCAACCTTCTGATACATATTTTTAGCTTCCAGCAACTTTAGATAGCAACCTTCTGATACATATTTTTAGCTTCCAGCAACTTTAGATAGCAACCTTCTGAGATATATATTTTTATGCTGACGATTCTGCTGTCTGGCTAGTATCTTTTCTGTACAAACAAACAAAAAACAGAGAGACTGTTTTAACGAGTTCTATCTTTTCAGTCTTGAAAATTACGAGACCTCAGTACAAACAACGTCCTGAATTACCAGAAAGGTTTTAAGAAACACATTGTTATACACAAATCGCGTTTTGTCGTAAATTGAAACTAACGTAGTTCAAGTAATGAGATTCGGCTTGGCTACTTGCCATCTCATTTTCTGAGATTATTGATTTATGAAATGAGCTGAAAGTGGGCAACATATAACCCATGCATTCGTTACTGATTAAAGATGCTCATGAAATGTGTTCTCCGTTAACTCTTTCACTGTCAAATAAAAAAAAAAACCAAAGTCACACCAGAAAATACATAATAAACAGAGCAGACATGTTTTTTTTCTTTTCTTAAACGGGAAATGATCATAGGAATATGTTGAGCTTACCTAATCTCTTCAAATTTTTAATCTCTGAAACGCGTAACAAAAACAGATAATTCTTTTTCTTTACAATTTATTTTTGGTACCAGTACATTTAAATATTTCACACAGGGAGCAATGGTCCATCAAAGAGGCCGCCGGCACAAAAATACGCTGCGCAAAATTAATAAAAGCGATACTTTTATTTTTCAATTTCCTGACGTTGTTTTTCGCTTTAGTAGCGCTGAAATATAATAATATAGTGCTATATGAGTTTGTCTTGATGATTTCTTTTGGCTTTAGTATTTTTTTTGTGCTATGAGAACTTTAAATTATACTCTGCAGTTCGATATTGTGGCGGGAATGTGCTCACAAAATGTTTTTGAGAATATATTTGCACGCGGGTTGACAATTTTGAGCACGAACCGCAGATGGATCTTTGGATGGGAGAGCACATATTCATATTAGTCATTATTTATTCATGCTCCCTGTACTTCAGTTTTTATGATGTAAGTTGTACATTTTTCCTTTTAAAAATTGATCGACCTAAATGTATTATTGTTTTTATTATGGAATTATTTATGGAATGTTTTTAACTGATGTGCTGGTCCAATTAATGTTTGAATTATAATTCAGAATGTTGAAAACTGTTTCCGGTGCCAAATGTTGACAAAGTTTAGGACAGTGGTAATATACAGATATAATATAGGATTGTGTGTCAACAAATCTTGACACAGTTAAGAACAGTGGTAATATACAGATATAATATAGGATTGTGTGTCAGCAAATCTTGACACAGTTTAGGACAGTGGTAATATACAGATATAATATAGGATTGTGTGTCAACAAATCTTGACGCAGTTTAGGACAGTGGTAATATACAGATATAATATAGGATTGTGTGTCAACAAATCTTGACACAGTTTAGGACAGTGGTAATATACAGATATAATATAGGATTGCGTGTCAACAAATCTTGACACAGTTTAGGACAGTGGTAATATACAGATATAATATAAGATTTTGTGTCAGCAAATCTTGACACAGTTAAGAACAGTGGTAATATACAAATATAGGATTGTGTGTCAGGAAATCTTGACACAGTTTAGGACAGTGGTAATATACAGATATAGGATTGTGTGTCAGCAAATCTTAACAAAATTTAGAACAGTGGTACTATACAGATATAGGATTGTGTGTCAGCAAATCTTAACAAAATTTAGAACAGTGGTACTATACAGATATAGGATTGTGTGTCAGCAAATCTTAACAAAATTTAGAACAGTGGTACTATACAGATATAGGATTGTGTGTCAGCAAATCTTAACAAAATTTAGAACAGTGGTACTATACAGATATAGGATTGTGTGTCAGCAAATGATGTTTGTGTCTCCTAACAAGGATCTGTGCTTACCTCTTATGGTGAACTGTTCAGTGGTACATACTGAAGTGTCTAGTTCGGCTGAAGTGTGAAGTGTCTAGACATGATAACTCGACGATTAGCATAATCTTTCACTGAGCCTTTATCTAGCCTGCTCTCTTTGTTCTTTGATTCTTTCGCGTTTTAATATTTCATACAGTCTTACTTAATATTGTGAACAAATCTGAGCACTTGTTTTCATCTCTCTTCGTGCCTTCAGGCTTATAAGAATTTTTTGGTTCAGATTTTCTGTCATAGTTGTCTTTGAGATGTTGCTCATTTGAAAAGAGAACTATTTCACTAAACTTTCATTCATTAATCACGTTTGAAGAGGGTAAAAAAAAATGGCCATACAGGAAAAATAGCCAAACACGAGAAAGTGTTTGTTATATATACGAAATATAACTGAACTGAGTTGTAGATATAACAGATTGCACAGTTTTTGTTGGGGACTGTGTCCGGAATGATACATCGGTTATTAGGACCAGAGAAATGGAGACCTCCAAGACTTTATCCTCGGTGCTTCTACAAACAAGCCGATGCGCTGCATTGGTAGCACTACCATAACCAAAGCAGATTAGCGGAGCCTGTATAGAGGCTAATTTCTTCAGATCTATTTTCGATATTAAGAATTAACTGTGAGGGGTGCATCAGAACGAGAAGAAGAGAATATTTTTTTTAAGAAAGAGAGTAAACAAGGAAAAGAAAAAAAAACAACAGAAGGAGAAGAAAGATTCCATGATATAAAGGCAATACAAATATCTTATCTTATATCTTATATCCTTCCCGTGCCGTTAAACGTCACATAGGGCTCGCAAAGTAGTTCGCCAATTTTTCTGTCTTCGGCGAGTCTTTCAACCTCATCAAAGGATTTTATGCCTGTTAATTTGGCCTCTCTTAATAATGTCCTCTTCAGAGTTTCACGCGGTCTGCCTCTTTTTCTTTGGCCTGTTGTGTTCCACTTGATAGCTTGTTTTGAGATTCTCTGATCATTTCCTCTCATCAAGTGACCAATATATGTCCATCTCCTTTTCCTGATCACCCATGAGACTGGTTGTTGTTCAGTCATCTGTCTTATCTCTGCATTGTTCTTGAATTCATTCCACTTGATGCTGGGTATTTTCCTTAGGCATTTGTTTTCAAAAGAGTCTAATTTCTTTTCTGTTTCTTTAGTTGTTTTCCAGCTTTCGCATGCATAAATGAGGGTGGATATTACATTTGAATTGAATAGTCTTAACTTGGTTTTTGTGCTTATAACTTTTTAATTCCATATGTTCTCAAGATTCTTGAAGATTGATGCTGCTTTTGCAATTCTGATCCTAACTTCCTTTCTGGTGTCACCATCCTGGTCTATGTAGCTGCCAAGGTATGCAAATTGATTGACTTCTTCAATGTCTGTCCCTTCTATGTGTATTTTTCCATTTTGATTGAGGGGAATTTT
This sequence comes from Achatina immaculata, assembly GCA_009760885.1. Lineage (NCBI taxonomy): Eukaryota > Metazoa > Mollusca > Gastropoda > Stylommatophora > Achatinidae > Lissachatina > Lissachatina immaculata. Next base: position 23,800,701 of record CM019703.1, on the reverse strand, counting down.
CATTATTTTTGTTTTGTCCTTGTTAATTTCAAGTCCTATTTTGCTAGCCAGTGAAGACAGGCTATCTGTTTTTTCTTGCATGAAATTCACATTATTACTGATAAGAGTTATGTCATCAGCAAAATCAAAATCTTCTAGTTGGGTCCCATGTACCCAGTCAATACCTGTGTTACCTGTGCAGCATTTTTTCATTATGAAGTCTATTGTAATCTCAAAAAGTAAAGGAGACAGTATACATCCTTGTTTCACGCCTGTTTCAATCTGGAACCATTCACTCATCCCTTCTTCTGTCTTGACTGCACACACATATCCATTGTAGAAGTCCTTAATGATTTTGACAATTTTAGATGGTATTCCATATAGACATAAAATTCTCCATAATGAATCTCTGTGTATGCTATCAAATGCCTTTTTAAAATCTATGAAGTTCAGTATTAATGGTTTCTGCTTTTCAATATGTTCTTCAAGTATTATTCTGAGAGTAAAGATCTGGTCGAGACAGCTTCTCCCTTTTCGAAATCCTGCTTGTTCTTCTCTCATTGCAGTATCCACTATATCTTTGAGTCTATTCAAAATGACCTTGCAAAATACTTTTGACACAACTGATATTAAGGTTACTCTTCTCCAGTTGTTACAGTCACTAAGGTTGCCCTTTTTTGGTATTTTAACAGTGATTCCTTTCTTCCAATTAGAAGGGACCTTTTCTTCTTTCCAAATCTTGTTAAACATTCTCTGTAGTTGTCTCATGTTGTCACTATATATAAATATTATATATAAATACAAATAGCCAACCATAATTTTCCAGTCAAAACTGAAATCACTGGAAGAAAATATTGATGATTTATGCCAGAAACACCCGGTCATATCATCAATAACATCTGTTACAATGATGAATAAATCATATATTTATCGTCATCCTCAATGTCACTTTAACCATATCGAGAAAGAAATACTGCAGGCGTAGATGAAGGCTTTTAATACACACAAAAAACATCCAGTAACAAAATGGCCACGTCAAAAAAAAAGAGAAACTAGAATCGCGGAACTCATCGTCTATTCATAAGATTCATGATATAAAACCAACATAAATAAGGAAAAGACAGCGACTTCTAGTCGGTGTGTCAAACTTTCAGCTTAAAACGTTGTTAATATCGAGATTTCCATGGAAACTGCAACAATACGCCTTGTTCAAAGACAATAAATGAACAATTGTACGCCTTAACTGGACCAGGTATGATGGAAATACAGTCTTTACAAAGTCTTTTTTACAGTATTTGCACCAGTGTATTAAGTTTGCCATGTGCCATGAAAGTCCCGTCGATTGTTTTCCCTAGAAATTTCTGCCTTCGTTTTACGTTTAATCTGTTCGTACGCTTGGCCGTTCTCATAGCAATATACGTTCTCGATTCCTTGTAAACCAAGCTGCCTTCATATCACAGTCATTTCTCAGCTCTGGTCCACATAGATTCCTCGCCAGGAAAAGTTATTTACAGTATTCTAGTATCTAGGTGTCTGAGTAACGAAGTGGTTAGAGCACCAGTCTGTCGTGGCAAAGGTCAGGGGTTCGAATCCGGCCGAAGACGCCCCAGTCACCCAAGCTGTTGAAACTGGTACCCGGCTTCTTCGGGAGCTGGGTAAGGAAAGGCGGACAGGTATGTTGCTGACTAGATCGTCATATAGTGTGTGACGACAGGTCAAGGAAAATATGGGCATTAATACCATATCCCCATGTGCCTCTAAGGCTTGACAGGTTTACCTTTAACCTTATCTTTGCCAATCTAACATCTCTTGACTTTACATCGAAGTTTATATCTGAAACTCGACTAATTATCCGAAGTAAAGCTCAGATAAGAATTCATGGAGTAATTATTGTTTAAATGTTTACAATATTAAGTTCCGTATAGAAATATTATTTGTTATAGCGAGCAAAAGCATCATAAGTGAGACACCAGAATATACATGTTATTTCCATGATGAGAGAGAAGACAAACGTAGAAATGCTGGAACAGATGATATTGAAAATTTGACTAAGGAAAAGAATGTCAAATAATGAAAATGAAAGAAAGAAAAAGAAAAGAGACAAGAGAGAAAGATACTTGAGCAATCCGACCAGGCAGTGAGAGACAAGAAACCCCAAAAGATCTGATACGGATTCTTTAAAATGAAGAATCAAAATCGCCAGCATCAGTCACCACAGAACCTGAATGACGAGTGTCAATCAAACAGATGAAGTATATATATATATATATATATATATATATATATATATATATTATATATATATACGTATATATATCTTATATCCTTCCCGTGCCGTTAAACGTCACATAAGGCTCGCAAAGTAGTTCGCCAATTTTTCGTGTCTTCGGCGAGTCTTTCAACCTCATCAAAGGATTTAATGCCTGTTAATTTGGCCTCTCTTAACAATGTCCTCTTCAGAGTTTCACGTGGTCTGCCTCTTTTTCTTCGGCCTGTTGTGTTCCACTTGATAGCTTGTTTTGGGATTCTCTGATCATTTCTTCTCATCAAGTATCCAACATATGTCCATCTCCTTTTCCTGATCACCCATGAGACTGGTTGTTGTTCAATCATCTGTCTTATCTCTGCATTGTTCTTGAGTTCGTTCCACTTGATGCCGAATATTTTCCTTAGGCATTTGTTTTCAAAGGAGTCTAATTTCTTGTCTATTTCTTTAGTTGTTTTCCAGTTTTCGCATGCATAAATGAGGGTGGATATTACATTTGAATTGAATAGTCTTAACTTGGTTTTTGTGCTTATAACTTTTGAATTCCATATGTTCTCAAGATTCTTGAAGATTGATGCTGCTTTTGCAATTCTGATCCTAACTTCCTTTCTAGTGTCACCATCCTGGTCTATGTAGCTGCCAAGGTATGCAAATTGATTGACTTCTTCAATGTCTGTCCCTTCTATGTGTATTTTTCCATTTTGATTGAGAGGAATTTTCATTATTTTTGTTTTGTCCTTGTTAATTTCAAGTCCTATTTTGCTAGCCAGTGAAGACAGGCTATCTGTTTTCTTTTTTGCGTGGAATTCACATTATAACTGATAAGAGTTATGTCATCAGCAAAATCAAGATCATCTAGTTGGGTCCTATGTACCCAGTCAATACCTATGTTACCTGTGCAGCATTTTTTCATTATGAAGTCTATTGTAATCATATAAATATATATATATATATATAATCCAAATGCTCTCAGATTTTCCCTTAGAAAGCAGAATCTCATTACGGTTTAAGAACTGTGTTGCAAAAACTGAATGGAGTCCATTACATTCTGTCTCTTTAGACGAATGCCGGGGGGTGGGGGGGGGTGTAGGGGAGAGAGAGAGAGAGAGATTTCGCAGTAAACGAACAAGGGGATGATATAGAAACAGGCAGGGGACTTTTTTCAGGGCAAATGTATGAGACAGGGTGCCCAAGTGCGATAGAAAGGCGATAGAAAGGGACAGAAACGAACCTGTAGATGGACTAAAGGTAACCTCCCACATGGAGCTGGGACAAGATAATGGTGAGATATAAACACTTGACGCGAACAGTTGTAAGGTCAATGGAACTCACGAGAAATGAGTCTAGCTAAATCAGCTGTTAAAGGTTCCTATCTGTCTTGACAAAGGGGCATGACGAGTGTCAATCAAACAGATGAAGTATATATATATATATATAATATATATATATATATATATATATATATATATATATATATATATATATATATATATATATATTATATATATATACGTATATATATCTTATATCTTATATCCTTCCCGTGCCGTTAAACGTCACATAAGGCTCGCAAAGTAGTTCGCCAATTTTTCGTGTCTTCGGCGAGTCTTTCAACCTCATCAAAGGATTTAATGCCTGTTAATTTGGCCTCTCTTAACAATGTCCTCTTCAGAGTTTCACGTGGTCTGCCTCTTTTTCTTCGGCCTGTTGTGTTCCACTTGATAGCTTGTTTTGGGATTCTCTGATCATTTCTTCTCATCAAGTATCCAACATATGTCCATCTCCTTTTCCTGATCACCCATGAGACTGGTTGTTGTTCAATCATCTGTCTTATCTCTGCATTGTTCTTGAGTTCGTTCCACTTGATGCCGAATATTTTCCTTAGGCATTTGTTTTCAAAGGAGTCTAATTTCTTGTCTATTTCTTTAGTTGTTTTCCAGTTTTCGCATGCATAAATGAGGGTGGATATTACATTTGAATTGAATAGTCTTAACTTGGTTTTTGTGCTTATAACTTTTGAATTCCATATGTTCTCAAGATTCTTGAAGATTGATGCTGCTTTTGCAATTCTGATCCTAACTTCCTTTCTAGTGTCACCATCCTGGTCTATGTAGCTGCCAAGGTATGCAAATTGATTGACTTCTTCAATGTCTGTCCCTTCTATGTGTATTTTTCCATTTTGATTGAGAGGAATTTTCATTATTTTTGTTTTGTCCTTGTTAATTTCAAGTCCTATTTTGCTAGCCAGTGAAGACAGGCTATCTGTTTTTTCTTGCATTAAATTCACATTATTACTGATAAGAGTTATGTCATCAGCAAAATCAAGATCATCTAGTTGGGTCCTATGTACCCAGTCAATACCTATGTTACCTGTGCAGCATTTTTTCATTATGAAGTCTATTGTAATCATATAAATATATATATATATATATATAATCCAAATGCTCTCAGATTTTCCCTTAGAAAGCAGAATCTCATTACGGTTTAAGAACTGTGTTGCAAAAACTGAATGGAGTCCATTACATTCTGTCTCTTTAGACGAATGCCGGGGGGTGGGGGGGGGGGGTGTAGGGGAGAGAGAGAGAGAGAGATTTCGCAGTAAACGAACAAGGGGATGATATAGAAACAGGCAGGGGACTTTTTTCAGGGCAAATGTATGAGACAGGGTGCCCAAGTGCGATAGAAAGGCGATAGAAAGGGACAGAAACGAACCTGTAGATGGACTAAAGGTAACCTCCCACATGGAGCTGGGACAAGATAATGGTGAGATATAAACACTTGACGCGAACAGTTGTAAGGTCAATGGAACTCACGAGAAATGAGTCTAGCTAAATCAGCTGTTAAAGGTTCCTATCTGTCTTGACAAAGGGGCATGACCAGTGTCCATCTTGACGTTCTGAGCATTAAAGTGGCTCTTGTACTAGATGATAACCAGATCAGGCACTTGACCTGAGAGATTGACAGTTTCTGTGAACAAGACCTGATCAAGTGTTTGTTATCTTATTGGCATAGTCGCTTATCATCATCATCATCATCATCCGTCCGTTGGGTCATGTACTGTTATCTCTTCTAGTCTTTTTTACCAAGGAAGGAAAGGGAGAATCTGCTGTGGTCTAGTGCTGTTTATTTTATTATAATCTCAATATCTGGAGGCCACTCACTGCCCGACACGCCCATATAATCTCAATATCTGGAGGCCACTCACTGCCCGGCACGCCCATATAACCTCAATATCTGGAGACCACTCACTGGCAGGCACATCCATATAATCTCAATATCTGGAGGCCACTCACTGCCCGACACGCCCATATAATCTCAATATCTGGAGGCCACTCACTGGCAGGCACATCCATATAATCTCAATATCTGGAGGCCACTCACTGCCCGGCACGCCCATATAATCTCAATATCTGGAGGCCACTCACTGCCCGGCACATCCATATAATCTCAACATCGGGAGGCCACTCACTGCCCCGCACATCCATATAATCTCAATATCTGGAGGCCACTCACTGCCCCGCACATCCATATAATCTCAATATCTGGAGGCCACTCACTGCCTGGCACATCCATATAATCTCAATATCTGGAGGCCACTCACTGTCCGACACATCCATATAATCTCAATATCTGGAGGCCACTCACTGCCCGACACAACTATATAATCTCAATATCTGGAGGCCACTCATTGCCCGGCACGCCCATATAATCTCAATATCTGGAGGTCACTCACTGCCCTGCACATCCATATAATCTAAATATCTGGAGGCCACTCACTGGCAGGCACATCCATATAATCTCAATATCTGGAGGCCACTCACTGCCCGGCACGCCCATATAATCTCAGAATGTATAAAATCGGAAAAAAGTAGGAGCAGCTTTATTACTTAACGATTACAAAGTTGTGACGTTTCGGTGTGAGCCTTAATCACACAAAAACATACAGGACGAAGAAATAGAGAGAGGAGATAAAGTATAGATTCACATGAATACTGTTTAAAAAAAATTTTTTTAAAGGAGTACTTAGCTATAAATTGCAAGGTGTGGCTTGTCTGGCGGTGTGTGTCAGGAATGGATCTGGTAGGACGTGGAAATTGTTTAAATAGAGACCTGTGACATGTGGTCGGTGGGTTGTAACTGGGGGTGGTGGATGGGGAACCGGGGAGGGGAGAGAGAGTGACTGGCCTAGCTAGGAGAAACTGAAACAGGTGACTGGGGAATAGGAGTTGCAGAGAAGAAGGGTTGCAGAGAAAATAGCAGAGTGATGCTGTGAGGAAGTTTGAAAAGTAAGAAGGGGTGGATTTAGTGGAGAGGTATTATAATGATTGAAGAAGATGATATTAATCCATATAATCCATATAATCCATTTAATCCATATAATCTCAATATCTGGAGGCCGCTCACTGCCCGGTACGCCCGTCCCCCACCCCCACCATATGCACGCTCCTGGAAATGAATATCTGGAGGCCACTCACTGCCCGGCACTCCCGTCCCCCACCCCCACCATATGCACGCTCCTGGAAATGAATAGACACATTGTTCCGCTAACCGGACAGGACAGGAAAAGACAGACAAACAGCCTATTCAAGAGCATCACAAAAGTAGACAAAGGGCCTGTACAAAAATATTTTTAAAGTCGACAAACAGCCTGACAAAAACAGCAGAAAGTAGACAAACAACCTGTTCAAAAACATCAAAAATAGACAGTCTGTTAAAAAACACCAAAAAAGGTAGACAAACGGCCTGTTCTAGAAAATAAGAAAAAGAGAAGGAGAGAGAGAGAGAGAGAGAGAGAAGAGATAGAGAATAATAGTTACTGATGATGTCGATGACAGTGATGATGATGGTGACGATGACTGAAAATATGAAAAAGCAAGGTATCATGGCGGAAAGAACAAATAGAAGGAAATCTTCATTATCATAATTATCATCATCATCATCATCATCATCATCATCATTGCCCTTCGCTCTCTAGGGAACATAGGCCACCGATAAAGGCTCTCCAGTCGTCCCTTTTCTTGGCTTTTATTCTCCTCAAACCCTCACGTGTATCCCTTGTCTCTGAGCACTTTCACTGTTTCCCCCCTCCCCAACCACCCTCTCCAGGTAGTTCTAGGTCTTCCCCGACTTAAGTTTCCATGAGGAGTCCACGTCAGAACTTGTCTTGTTGTGCTGGTGTCAATGTTCAAAATATTCAAGGAGCTTTGGTTTACGCCAGAGTTGTTTCCCCCTGAACTGTGACAAGGATCGGCTCTAGTTTGTGGAAATAGATGTTGTAAGTTTTGGAACGCACCTGTGCAGCATTCAGAAGGGCAAGCAAGCATAGACTCTGCCAGTTCCTGGATGAGGAGAGAGGAGAAGAAACTATAATATTGCCGTAACAGAAAAAAAAATTGGTAGTATTCATATACGTATTGATAAGAAATGTCAGACAAAGGCTGGCATTAGAGTTATGCCATTCTCGCTCGTTTGTGTTGCTATATTCCTGTTTTTAACCACACACAAAAAACTCCAGCCTATGGCTCTTTTCTCTCCTTTTTTTTCATAAAAAACCTACAATAAAGTGCACCTGAATTTAGGAATGTGAAATGTGCCTCTTAAAAAAGAAAAACGAAAAAAGAGCACTCGCTTGTGTTTTCAGTGGCTGTTTCGCCGAGAGGTGCACATTCCATATCTTGTTTTCTACACCTGTTTTCTTGGTTCTTTTCTTCGCTGTTTATAAGTGCAACCCTTTAGATTACAGCGTAAACAGTCAGTCCTGTTCTAAAAGTGCAACTGAAGAAAATAAATGCCACTATATAGTCGAGCTGGAAACTAACCCCAGAAGAAGAGAAGATTTTAACCCAGTACATATGTCTAAGCCACTATCAACAGAAGAAGAGAAGATTTTAACCCAGTACATATGTCTACGCCACTGTCAACAGAAGAAGAGAAGATTTTAACCCAGTATATACGAGAGGAAGTCACTAAGTAACTCGCAAATGCCTGTTACAAAATATGCGACAGTAATTTGAAAACTTTAAATTTTTGAACCTACATTATTCCCCTATTTCACAACGTAATCGCCACCAACATTGATACATTTGTCCCATCGTGTAATCAGTGATGCAGTACCCATGGCGTATAAATCGGGAGTCCGATTTCTGAACCATTTTTGTTACTTCTGTTTCCACCTCTTCGTCCCTCGAGAATCTTCTCGTGTCAAGGTGGTTTTTCAATGGACCAAAGAGGTCCAGACATGGAGACAGTTGGAAAGAGTGGCCCAGGACCGAACTGCCTGGCGAGCTCTTGTTGGCGGCCTATGCTCCACGAGGGGTCAGAGGCATAGATAGATAGATAGATAGATAGATAGATAGATAGATTAGATAGATAGATAGATAGATAGATAGATAGATAGATAGATAGATAGATAGATAGATAGATAGATAGATAGATAGATAGATAGATAGATAGATAGATAGATAGATAGATAGATAGATAGAAAGAGGTGAGAATCACTTGGAGCTAAGTCAGGACTATAGGGTGGATGTTCAAGAACTTCCCAAACCAACTGGCTAATTTTCTATTGGGTTAACCAAGCCTTATGTGGTCTGGGCACGATATTTTGTCTACGTCTATCAGTTTTGAGGACATGGATTTGTATAATTTTGACGTGAGTTCATAATGTATAAGGAAGCATTCGGGACTCCACATGACGAAGAATGCAATGTCGATTTAATTTATCACCAAATATTCGTTAGCGATGTCCTTGATGTGAGTTAGACTACAAAAACAGAAGTACAAAATTACTAAGTCATATTACAAGTACAGAAGTACAAAGGTACTAAATCATATTACAAGTACAGAAGTACAAAAGTACTAAGTCATACTACAAGCACAGAAGTATAAAAGTACTAAATCAGACTACATGTACAGAAGCACAAAAGTACTAAATCAGACTACAAAATAATTAGTGTATAAGTATATAACTACACAAGAAGCACTGCAGTAAAGCTGTGATACTAGAATTTATAAAACAGGAAAAAGTAGGAGCAGCTTTATTACTTAACGATTACAAAGTTGTGACGTTTCTGCGTGAGCCTTAATCATACAAAAACATACAGGACGAAGAAGTAGAGAGAGGAGATAAAGTATGGATTCACATGAATGCTATTTAAAATAATTTTTAAAAAAAATAAATAATAATAATAATAATAATAATAATAATAAATAAACAAATAAATAAATAAATAAAAATAATAATAAAAAAAAGAAAAAGAAAAATTTTTCTAAAGAGTACTTAGCTGTAAATTGTAAGGTTTGAATGATTGGAGAGGTACTGTAATGATTGAAGAGAATGTTACATGTAACTAAACAGCGAGTTTAACCCATGTGGTTCCAGCGTCCCATAATTTTGAATGCAGCGGTTCTCAAGTGCCAGGCGGCTTGTTTCATCTGCGTGACATTGTTTGATGGCTGTAACTAGAAAGTCAGATTTGCCTCTGTGGTTGGGGCCATTGAAATGATTTGGGACTGGGTAACATTCTCTTCAATCATTACAGTACCTCTCCACAAAGTCCACCCCTTCTTACTTTTCAAACTTCCTCACAGCATCATTCTGCAACCCCTCTTCCCCAATCATCTGTTTCAACTTCTCCTAGCTAGGTCAATATTGCATCACACACTCTCTCTCCCTTCCCCGGTTCCCCATCCACCACCCCCAGTTACAACCCACCGACCATATGTCACAGGTCTCTATTTAAAGTCTCCACGTTCTACTAAATCCATTTCTAACACACACCGCCGGACAAGCCACACCTTACAATTTACAGCTAAGTACTCTTTAGAAAAGTTTTTCTTTTTCTTTTTTTTTTATTATTATTTTTATTAATTTATTTATTTGTTTATTTATTATTCATTAATTTTTTTTTTAAAATTATTTTAAATAGCATTCACGTGAATCCATACTTTATCTCCTCTCTCTACTTCTTCGTCCTGTATGTTTTTGTATGATTAAGGCTCACGCCGAAACGTCACAACTTTGTAATCGTTAAGTAATAAAGCTGCTCCTACTTTTTCCTGTTTTATACATTCTAAATCAGACTACAAGTACAGAAGTACAAAAGTACTAAATCAGACTACAAATACAGAAGAACAAAAGCACTAAGTCAGAAGTACAAAAGTACTAGAACAATAAGCAAAATACAAAACAACAGTAGTATATAACTTTTCATCCGCAATAACCATCTCCCTGGCTCCATGTGAAAAATGACAGCTGCCGTAAAACTGGTTATGGTAATGAAGGTATTTGGTTCAGTTTTACAAAAAAAATAAATAAATAAATAAAGATAGAACGAGAGAGAAAAGTGGGCAGAAATAAGAATGGCAGAAAGTAAGATGAGCAAGTATAAATGAAGTACATACATCAGTTCAATTTTTCGGCAAGTCTTTTTTCAAGGATCACGTACAAAAAACAACGCAACCATACAACCTCTGTCTACTCCCACACTGTACTTCTGTCTACTCCCACACTGTACTTCTGTCTACTCCCACACTGTACTTCTGCTTCAGCACTTTCACCACATCGGCCGTAAAAAAAGAGCATCCTGCTTTCAGTTCCACGAACATATAACAAGATTATAATAGTTCCACGAACATATAACAAGATTATAATAGTTCCATGAAAATATAACATGATTATAATAGTTCCACGAACATATAACAAGATTATAATAGTTCCACGAACATATAACAAGATTATAACAGTTCCACGAAAATATAACATGATTATAATAGTTCCACGAACATATAACAAGATTATAATAGTTCCACGAAAATATAACATGATTATATTAGTTCCACGAAAATATAACATGATTATAATAGCTCCGCGAAGATATAACAAGATTATGATACAGGATTATTCATAAGTACATGAAACATTTCAAAACTTCGCAACCAAGAAACTACGTAACGGATTATAATTATTCTTATGCAAGAGAGAGAGAGAGAGAGAGAGAGAGAGAGAGAGAGAAACTCTTCAAGTTTTTTTTTTCAATAAAGCCTACGCCATTTCTGCTACTTTCTCCTTTACTTTTTGGGATTACAATAGACTTCATAATGACAAAATGCTGCACAGGTAACACAGGTATTGACTGGGTACATGGGACCCAACTAGAAGATCTTGATTTTGCTGATGACATAACTCTTATCAGTAATAATGTGAATTTCATGCAAGAAAAAACAGATAGCCTGTCTTCACTGGCTAGCAAAATAGGACTTGAAATTAACTAGGACAAAACAAAAATAATGAAAATTCCCATCAATCAAAATGGAAAAATACACATAGAAGGGACAGATATTGAAGAAGTCAATCAATTTGCATACCTTGGCAGCTACATAGACCAGGATGGTGACACTAGAAAGGAAGTTAGGATCAGAATTGCAAAAGCAGCATCAATCTTCAAGAATCTTGAGAATATATGGAATTCAAAAGTTATAAGCAAAAAACCAAGTTAAGACTATTCAATTCAAATGTAATATCCACCCTCATTTATGCATGCGAAAGCTGGAAAACAACTAAAGAAATAGAAAAGAAATTAGACTCTTTTGAAAACAAATGCCTAAGGAAAATACTCAGCATCAAGTGGAATGAATTCAAGAACAATGCAGAGATAAGACAGATGATTGAACAACAACCAGTCTCATGGGTGATCAGGAAAAGGAGATGGACATATGTTGGTCACTTGATGAGAAGAAATGATCAGAGAATCCCAAAACAAGCTATCAAGTGGAACACAACAGGCCGAAGAAAAAGAGGCAGACCACGTGAAACTCTGAAGAGGACATTATTAAGAGAGGCCAAGTTAACAGGCATAAAATCCTTTGATGAGGTTGAAAGACTCGCTGAAGACAGGAAAAATTGGCGAACTACTTTGCGAGCCCTATGTGACGTCTAACGGCACGGGAAGGATATAAGATATAAGATAAGATTTCTGCTACTGCTGCCTCCTAGCGGCAAACCACGGGAGCTCTGCGCGCGAGCTTTTAAAAAATAACTTTAAGAATTTCTCTCTCCCTCTCTCTCTCTCTCTCTCTCTCTCTCTCTCTTGGCATAAGAATAATCATGATCCGTTACGTAGTCTCTTTGTTGCGAAGTTTTGAAATGTTTCATGGACTTATAAATAACTTGTATAAACTATCAAGGTACAATCCCCATTTCCATGCCCTTAAGGCATATTGGGGAATACGGTATTAGGCCCATATTTCCAAGACCTTCGGCATTTGAAAATGTGATGTGGGCAGCATCACGCCTGACCGAATTTACCATTCCAGATTTCACTGGTACCAACTTTTATAAGCTGGGTGGGACCCCGGGCCTTTTTGGTGTTTTACAAAAGCATGCCAAATAAAGAACAAGGAGACCTTACTAGATTAGAAACCATTCATTTTATTAAGTCTTACGACCTGGATTAATATTCAGTCTCGCATTAAACACATGCCCACGGGTATCCCCCTATTAAAATCTCGCATGAGTACTCGGAATTTCAACGATCATGTACCTCTTTGATTCCTGTAAGGTAAATATCTATGAAATACGGAGTTCGCGGAACCAGGCATACCAGAGTTCCTTAGAAGCGAAATGCCACCTGCTGGAGGGGGGTTAGAAACTCCATTTCCTTCCCGGAGTGAAGTGGATGCCACTCGACAAAACGCGCCAAAGAGCTGAATAGCAAGATCAAGTCACGGGGGGAAAAAAACATTCTATGGCTCGTTTTTTATCTGTCTCGTTTACCTATTAGTTCTTTGTTCTTCCTCGAAGGTTTCACTTCTCACTATCCTGGAGAGAGAGAGAGAGAGAGAGAGAGAAGGGATGGGATCAAACTACTCAATAAAGGTCGAAAGATTACAAGGTTGGAAAGCAAACACTTCTGAATATAAAGGGGAACAGAATTAGGAAGTAACATAAAGAAGATAGAGGACCCACAGAGACTGGAACAAAGAGAAGAGGCTAGAAAAAAGAGAGGAAAAGACTAAGAAAGAGAGGAAAATAATAAGAAAGAGAGGAAAATAATAAGAAGGAGAGGAAAAGACTAAGAAAAAGAGGAAAAGAATAAGAAAGAGAGGAAAATAATAAGAAAGAGAGGAAAATAATAAGAAAGAGAGGAAAATAATAAGAAAGAGAGGAAAATAATAAGGAGAGGAAAAGACTAAGAAAAAGAGGAAAAGAATAAGAAAGAGAGGAAAAGAATAAGTACATGAAAAGATAAAATTGAAGAATTTTTTTTTTCAAATACAGAGAAAGAAAACTGACCAAGTGAGGAAAAATTAAAAAAAAAAAGTACTTTGAGAAGATAAGAAATGACGGAGAATGCAAAATATTTCAGAACTGAGAAATGAGGCGTGAAAAGTGTAAAATAATCGTTCATATCACATCTTACTTTGTTCACATTTTCTGAGTAAGTGAATGAAGAAATGGTTTGTGAGGCACACAAAATCTGAAGTAGCTGAGACAAGAGATGAGAATTTAGAAAGTGGAGGCATTGAAAATATAATACAAGAAAGATGAGAAATAGAAGGAAAATGAAAGGGGACAAGGTTAAGAAGAAGAAGAAGATGATGATGATGATGATGATGATGATGATGACGATGACGACGACGACGACGACGATGATGATGGTGGTGGTGGTGGTGGTGGTGGTGGTGATGATTCTGATGATGATGATGATGATGATGATGATGATGATTTATTACTATTAAAAGATGAAAGCAAAAGTAAGAGATAGAATATTGCTTTCATCTTTACAGAAAAAAAAACCCAGTTGGAACATTCATTGGAATATATGTTCAGCATTCACTGGAATATATTTTCTTTTTCACTGGAATACATTTTCAGCATTCACTGGAATACATGTTCAGCATTCACTGGAATATATTTTCAACATTGACTGGAATATGTGTTCAGCATCCACTAGAATATATGTTCAGCATTCACTGGAATATATTTTCAATATATCTTCCATTCTCTGGACATTAGAAGAAACAGATACATTCACATATCTCAGTAGCATTATAGACAGAGAGGTTGGTACCGAAAAAGATATTACAGAAATAACCAGGAAAACTAGAGTAGCATTCCTACAGCTGATAAACATCTGGAAAGTCAATGGAATATCCCTAACAACAAAATTTAGACTGTTTTACACAAATGTCAAATCGGTCCTGCTGTACGGTTTAGAAACATAGACGGCATGAACCAAACGTACCAAGAGACTGCAGATCTTTATTAACACCTGCCTAAGGAAGATCCTTCAGATTACGAGGCAGATGGCCAGACAACGTCAGTAATGAAGAGCTATGGCAGAAAACGAACCAATCCACTGTGAAAGAAATAACAACGAAAAGACTTTGGACATACACTTCGAAAGCCTATCACAAACATAACAGACAAGCTCTCACCTGGAATTTCCTGGGAGAGGAGACAATGAAGGCTTAGAAATACCTGATAAAGGAGTCTTGAGGAGAGACAGAAAAAAATGGAGTCCATCTGGAGACAGATAGAAGAAACAGCCCAAGATAGAAATAAATGGAGAGCCCTGGTTGATGGCCTATACCCCAGATAGGAGTAAAGAAAGCGAGAAAGGAAAGGGGGCGGGGGGGGGGGGAATTCACTGGAATGTATGTTTAGCATTCCTAACCATGTTTCTTCAAGCCATCTTTCTTCAAGCCATCTTTCTTCAAGCCATCTTTCTTCTTCGATTATTGAGGAAAGACGCTGGCGGTGGTTGTCCTCCAGATGCCTGGTGACTCGCTACCAAAACAGCACTGAGACGGACACCACAGTGCAACAGGAATAAGGATAGACCAAAGGAGACATGGAGAAGAACAACAGAGAGGATGTTATGTAGTGGAGGGCTCATCTCAGCAAGAGCGGGAAACAACGCGAACGGCGGGGATTTGTGGAAAACCCTTGCAGAAGCCCCATGTGCCTTGGATGCTTAGAGAGGGGGGGGGGGGGGAGAGAGAGGTATGGAAAACCTTTGCAGAAGCCCAATGTGCCTTGAATACTTAGAGAGAGGGAGAGAGAGAGACAGAGAGAGAGGTATGGAAAACCCTTGCATAAGTCCCATGTGCCTTGGACACTTAAAGGTTCTGAGAGAGAGAGAGAGAGAGAGACAGAGAGAGAGAGAGACAGAGAGAGAAAGAGAGGTGTGGAAAATCCTTGCATAAGTCCCATGTGACTTGGACACTTAAAGGTTCTGAGAGAGAGAGAGAGAGAGAGAGAGAGACAGAGAGACAGAGAGAGACACAGAGAGAGACAGAGAGAGAGACAGAAGGACATAGAGAGAGACAGAGAGAGACAGAGAGAGAGACAGAGACAGAGAGAGACACAGAGAGAGAGAGAGAGAGGTATGGAAAACCCTTGCATAAGTCCCATGTGACTTGGACACTTAAAGGTTCAGAGAGAGAGAGAGAGAGGTATGGAAAACCCTTGCATAAGTCCCATATGACTTGGACACTTAAAAGTTCAAAGAGAGAGGGAGGGAGGGAATGAGAGAATGAGAAGAGAGAGAGATGTTCAGCATTCACACGTTTACTGTGTTTAATTTGCTGGATGTCTGCATGTACGAGAGATTATGTTGTGTATGTTACAGATGGCGCACGTTAGAGACAAGCCCACCTGTTGTTCCTAATTCATCACTCTATAAAAATTCGGTTTTGAAATAGACGAAGATACACCGAGGATTAATTTTATTGAAATGTGATGAATAATGGCTGTTTGCAACATTTAGAAAGTCCATATAGTTTTGAGATGAATGTTTTATCAAGGGAGAACGAACATCTATCTTAAGCTGTGCAGTATCTTCTCGCTTTGGGATATGAAAGGACGTCAAGGCATAATTCGGACATTTAGGAAGTCTGTTGTTTAGTCTTGTCTTTATCACTCAGTGTATCTAACAGAAAACTGAATGGAAAAACTAATTATGTCAGTCCGTAAGAACAGCGAAGAGCAGAACCTCTATATTAATGCGAAGAAAACTAAATTGATGACAACTGACAAAACAAACAAGGCAGCTGAAATATGTATCAATGAGGGAAAATCGCAGGAAATGGAGAGTTTTGAATATCTTGGATCACTGCTAACTAATAATGGAGATACAATGATGGAAATTAAAAGGAGGACATCTATCGCTCTTCAGAAAGTAAAACAACTAAAGAATATGTGGAGAGAAACAGACAGAACTACAAAAATAAGATTTTTAAGGACTTGCGTCTTTCCCATCGCAACATATGCCTATGAGACCTGGACACTTAACAAAACAGCTGAGAAACACATAAATGCCTTTGAATGTAAATGCTACAGAAGAGTTCTCCAAATATCATGGACACAAAAAAAGAACAAATATATCCATACTACAAGAACTTAATATTGAAGAAGGCTGGCTAGTAAAGAAGATTAAAGAGAGAAAACTGAAATATTTTGGATACATTAAACGTCATGATAATTTAGAGCAGACCGTATTGGAAGGGTACATAATGGGAAAAAGAAAGAGAGGAAGACCAAAACGAAAATGGCTGCAAAGACATCGTTGATGATCTGCAAATGGATGCAGCAGCGGAGGACCATCTTGCTCACAACCGAGAGACCTACAGGAGTGCTGTTTGGGAGGCAAGGTTCCTCAAGGGACATGCAAATGAATGAATGTATCTAACAGAAGGACTTGAACCTGGGATTTGAACCACGGACCCCAGTAGGACAAGCAGCCGGAGTCCGTGGTTCTTGTCATTTTTTTATCTGACGTCACGTGATCTTTTCTCGAGGTCTGACCGTACAGTGATGTGTTATGTCACTCTACCCCGTGAAAGCCTTGTTATTTTCCTATTTGTAAATATTTGTATCTTCAACTACAGCAGTGAACCGTCTACTATCTGCGTTCTTCTTTGTTTAATCTGAGTAATAGTCCATATAATCAAACGCCAGGTACAGCAGTATTTCTACTGAAGGTGTAACAAGGTTCCGTTCAACATGTATTATTATTATTATTATTATCATGTGCCGTGTCGGACAGCGTTAGCGATCAAGCTTCTCATCAGTAATAGTATAACAGTGTTTATAGCCATAACAATATTTCTAAAGAAGATATAAATTTCTAGCCATAACAATATTTCTAAAGAAGATATAAATTTCTAGCCATAACAATATTTCTACAGAATATATAAATTTCTAGCCATAACAATATTTTTACAGAAGATATAAATTTATAGCTATAACAATATTTCTATAGAAGATATAAATTTCTAGCCATAACAATATTTCTACATAAGATATAAATTTCTAGCCATAACAATATTTCTACATAAGATATAAATTTCTAGCCATAACAATATTTCTAAAGAAGATATAAATTTCTAGCCATAATAGTACTTCTACATAAGATATAAATTTCTAGCCATAACAATATTTCTACATAAGATATAAACTTCTAGCCATAACAATATTTCTACATAAGATATAAATTTCTAGCCATAACAATATTTCTACATAAGATATACATTTCTAGCTATAACAATATTTCTACATAAGATATAAATTTCTCGCCATAACAATATTTCTACAGAAGATACAAATCTCCAGTATCGAAGGTATAACAAAGATTTAACTAGGCCTACTATGGACACTAACACCATATCCCTATGTGCCTCTAAGGCATGACAGGGTTACCTTTACTTTTTTTTTTTTACACCTCAGATAGAGCAAGTTTCACACTGAAGGTACACGGCATGTGTTTCTACTCCGGGTATAACACTGAGCTCATCTGCAAATTATTTCCATCAGCTGTTCCTGGTCACTTCCACCCGTTCTGTTTTGATGAGAGCGGGTATGGCCCGAGCCGACTGCCCTTCATGAAAAGTTATTTTGTGATCTAACAGCTCCCGAGACCACAGTAAAGTTCTTGCGTTAAACTAGATTTAATTACCTGAGAAAGAACAGGTGGAAGACGTAAAGTTGCCCGGTGAGAGTACTTTTATTTCTCCTACGAAGTTTGATGATGATTCCTTATATGGCGTGTTTTTTAGACAGGGATGTTTACAATAGATTTTATCGATAGAAGCTTGAAAGTTCTGTCAGAATGAAGAAAAGGTCAGCTGTGAGTTATTTGGTTGCTCATTTCACCTATCATGCCATTTAAGCACAGATAACGATCATTTTTCGTCACGTGTACAGGAGTTTTATTTTTGTTTACTTGCATTTACGCGGCTGTCACAATACTTTGTCTTGTCCTCAGGTTAGACAAGGCCAGTTCTTTATGTCCGTTCCCTGTGCTGACTGCCTACTGGACCCCACCTCCTACATGGGCAAGACGTCTTTGCGAGAATAAGCTGCTCTCATTCACCATGAACAGAACATGCTGGCTTGCCACCGCCGCCATCTTGCTGACCTACTTTCTGGTCATGGACATCTTGCTGTTCGCTCGCTACAGGACGGTGAATCTAGTCAACGAAGGAAAGGCAGGACAGCTCGGAGAAATATACAGTCCCTTCACACACCTCTCAGTGAAAGCTGTCATTAGCGATCACGTCAGACATTATCTATTCACCCCAAGTGCTGAATACTTTAACACCTTCACTCGTTTCACCAAAATATTCACCTTTATCACCCCAAACATGGTTTCCTTATTTCATCTACTTTGTGCTTTTATATCGGGCAAATTTATAGCATCGGAAAACCTTCACGACCGAAGAATAGGAGTTGTACTGTATATATTCCGGACATGGCTTGACTCTCTGGACGGAATAGTGTTCAGAGATCAAGCAGGGCGGCGTCTTCAGTATAACTCAGTCTACTCCAGCTTTGGTTATGTCGTAGATGCCCTGTTCGATACCTTGGGCGGATTCTTTCTCTCCTTCGGAGTTTTGTTTTATCTGCTCAAGAGATTCGGTCCAGACAGCTCCACAGATCTTCCACAGTGGTTGAAAATCTCTGAATTTTCTTCCGAACCTCCGACAGTGCCTAACTCCCACGTGGCTGTAAGTAGACGAGAGACGCACACCTGTCGTTACCTGTTCTTTAAGACACTGAGCTACGGCTTGTCCCTTGCTGTGGCTGGTATCTGCTGGGACAGAGCTGTCAAAGGCTTTACAGATGTTTTCCAGGTGGAGATAACTGATCCAGCTCTTGCGGTAGGTGATTTGTGTTACATGTGATGGAGATCTACCGTGAATGGCTTGAAAACAAATCATAGCAGCTAAATAAACTACCGTAATTTACCGTAATTTATCCAACTTAATAAAATATGGTCATCTAAGAACATCAAAGCAAGAACCAAACTTAGGTTTTTCAATATAAACGTTTAAGATTGTCCTGCTATATGGTTCGGAGAGATGGGTTATAACCAAGACAAAGACAATGCAAGAGATGATACAAACATTCATGAACCACTGCTTGAGGAGGATTTTAAACATTAAATGGCAGGACAAGATCAGGAACGAGGAAGTCTGGGAAAGGGCAGGACAAGAACACATTAACCTAAAAATCATGTCTAGGAAATGGAGGTGGATTGGCTACACAGCAAGGCAGGCACTGACAAGGAAACAGAAAACGAGGAAGACATAGACTTACTTGGAGAAGAGAAATTATGACAGTGCTCAGAGACAAGGGATGCACATGGAAGGAAGCAGAGAATAATTCCAAGAACAGGGATGACTGGAGACCCTTTATCCGTGGCCTATGCTCTCAAGGGAGTGAAAGTCCATGATGATGATGATGATGATTAAAAGTGAAAGATGATGATGGTGATGATGATGATGATGATGTTTAAAACATCATTTAGATTACGTTTTCAAAAGATATAATAGCCATCAGCCAGTAGTCATAATACCAAAACTAATTGTAATAATGACCCAGTTCATCACCAGAAACTGACAAATGCATTGAACAGATATAAACTGTAGATGTTGTCAGACATCATTGTTTTCGACTTCATATAAGTAGCTGGCATGAAGAAAATGCCTTTCTCGTTTTGTTTTTTTTTTAGTACTCCTGCCTAAACTTTGCCGAGTAGTATCAAAGAAGGTATGAGGTCGATACACTGGGAAATCTAGTAGATAACAGATTTCTGACATGAACTGTTTAGCGGACTAATCTAGAAAGATTTGCATCCCTCACCGCCACTGTTTAGAGTACTAATCTAGGAAGGTTTGCATCCGTCACCGCCACTGTTTAGAGTACTAATCTAGGAAAGTTTGCATCCCTCACCGCCACTGTTTAGAATACTAATCTAGGAAGGTTTGCATCCCTCACCGCCACTGTTTAGAGTACTAATCTAGGAAGGTTTGCATCCCTCACCGCCACTGTTTAGAGGACTAATCTAGGAAGGTTTGCATCCCACAACACCACTTGACTTTCGAGAAAGAAAACATGCATTTACATAACGCGCATATTTCTATGTTGTTTGAAAACAAACAGGTTGATTGTAACACAAAATATGACACAGGATGACTGTAACACAGGATGACTGTAACACACAGGATGACTGTAACACACAGGATTACATACATGACTATAGCATACAGGATGACTATAACATGCAGGATGACAGAAGATGACATAGGATGATTGTAACACACAGGATGACATACGATGACTATAACACACAGAATGACTATAACACAAGGATGACATAGGATGACTATAACACACAGGATGACATACGATGATTATAACATACAGGATGACATACGATGACTGTAACACACAGGATGACATACGATGACTAAAACATACAGGATGACATACGATGACTACAACACACAGGATGACATATGGTGATTATAACACAAGATGACTATAACACACAGGATGACATACGATAACTATAACACAGGATGACTATAACACACAGGATGACTATAACACAGGATGACTATAACACACATGATGACTGTAACACACATGATGATTATAACACACAGGATGACATACGATGACTATAACACACACAGGATGACATACGATGACTATAACACACACAGGATGACATACGATGACTATAACACACACAGGATAACTATAACGCACATAATGACATACGATGACTATAACACGCAGGATAACAAACGATGACTATAACACACTGGATGACTATAACACAAGATGACTTTAACACAGAGGATGACATACAATGACTGTAACACACATATGACTATAACACACAGGATGACTATAACACACAGAATGACTATAACACACAGGATAACTATAACACACAGGATGACTGTAACACACAGGATGACTGTAACACACAGGATGACTATAACACATAGGATGACTGTAGCTGTCACGTTAGAGACTTTGCATAATCTTTCAAAATATTGCGGTAACAAATTTTGTTAATTTCAAAAAAATTTCGAAAGAGGGTAAGCGAATCTTAAGCACAGAAAACTTATCATTTAGTGAGTCGGTCGATAGAGAACAAATCTTAAGCACAGAAAACTTATCATGAAGTGAGACGGTCGATAGAGAACAAATCTTAAGGACAGAACGTAACGTGAGTCGGTCGATAGAGAACAAATCTTAAGCACAGAAAACTTACCATGAAGTGAGACGGTCGATAGAGAACAAATCTTAAGCACAGAAAACTTACCATGAAGTGAGACGGTCGATAGAGAACAAATCTTAAGCACGGAACGTAACGTGAGTCGGTCGATAGAGAACAAATCTTAAGCACAGAAAACTTACCATGAAATGAAATGATTGCTGTAAGATCAATCTGAGCACTGAAATGATTGCTGTAAGATGAATCTGAGCACTGAAATGATTGCTATAAGATAAATGTGAGCACTGAACATTTGTTCGTTCCGAATGACTGCCAAGAATTCGAAGATAATGATACAATGCCTACATTCTGCTTGTGTTTCGTAACTTAGTTTTACATACAGGAAGAAATCCTCTCACAGCGTGAAACAGCGATGATACTTCCACAAGACGAACCACAAGGGGCATTACAGTAACACCGTGTTGGAAACACTGAGACTTACATACAGTAAAAGTAGGAAAATGGATAACAAAGATAGACTGAGATGTATGGGTCAGTTTTTTAAAAAAAGGTAGAAAGAGTGAGGAAAGCTTATCAGGAACAAGAATGGCAGAAAGTAAGATAAGCAGTAAAAATGAAGAATATACAACAATCCAATATTTCGGCAAAAGCCTTTTTCAAGGATCACATACAAAAACAACACAACAGATAAAAACACGAAAAGAGGAAAAATTAAACACTTGACTCTATTTATATCCTCCATGTAAGAAAGACGGGCAGAGAATACATAACGCAGAGCTAGTCTTTAAAGCAGACAAATCGGTGCACTTAGCCGGCTCAAAAAGACAGATTACAGATAATTATTGAGTCAAGTATAGTACTCTAATAGAGCAAAGTAACCATTTAGCCACGAGAGGCCGGATATTGTAGTGTTAACAGTTAAAGCTGGATATTGCAGTATTAACATTTAAAGCTGAGATCTAGAATGAATAAGAGAGAGAGAGAGAGAGAGAGAGAAACAGAAAGAAAAACTTAAAAAACACTGTTTCAAGAGGTATATGCTACCATTATTTCTAGTGATTACTTTTCTTGCTTGTAGGGAAAATCAGGTGTATAATCTGTTATAGAAGTTGAAAGCACACACAGAAAACCTGAGAGAGAGATTGATTGATTGATTGATTGATTGATTGATCGATCTTTTATTTCAAAAGGGTTAAGAATTGGGCACACAGGCTCTCGTCTGACATTCTTCCCTTTATCATACAACTTTCACTCTATTCCAAACATTCTACAAATATGCTGCTCATAAAACAAACATAATTAACATTAAAGTAACTACATACACATATAAATGGCTATCTACCAAACAAAAATTTCGGTACTATTCATAATAAACACTAAGATGGACACCACAGGGGAGCAGAAGTAAGGGTAGACCAAAAGAGACATGGAGAAGAACAACAGAAAGGATGTTGAGCAATAGAGGGCTCACCTGGGCAAGAGCAGAAAAAAAGGCGAAGGACAGGCGTTTGTGGAAAACCCTTGCGGAAGCCCCATGTGCCCTGGGCACTTAAGGTTCAGAGAGAGAGAGATTCATAACAATTAACTGAATTCGGTGTCTGTTGGAGCAGTCTAAAATAACTCTTAAGTTTTATGATTCATGGAGGCATGTAAACGACATCAAATAGATTCTGGAAAAGTTTGTAGCTGTAGAAAAGAATATAGTTTAGTATTCTAAAGATGTGCGGCAGAATTAGTAAAGCTTTTCTTGTAAAAATGAAGTCCAGGTTTTGGGAGATATATGTTGTTTAAGCGTTGTATGCACTTTGGGCTAAATTTAAACATGTTCCATAGATAAGGCGGGGCATGCCGTGAAAGAATTTGATGTACCAACTTGGCTTTGTTGAAGAGGAACCTGTTCTTAAGAGGCAGTATTTTGATACGTTTATGCTGGTTAGTTGTTTGTGCTTGATCTTTGTCACTAATAAGCTTTACTGCTCTCTTTTGAAGTGAGCAAAGTCTCTTTGTATCTGACACTTAGCAACCATCCCGGATTGTTGACCAATAGTCTAAATGTGTTTATATATGGGATATGTAGTATGTCTTCCTTGTGTCTTGATCGATGAAGTGCTTAATTTTGGCTAACTGGTATACTTTTTGCGCGATGAGTTTTGTTAGACCTTGCACATGAGAGTTTCAGGTCAGATGTTGGTCAGTAATAAGACCTAGTGTTTTGTGCTCGCTAACGTTTTCTATCTGTGATGTTTCCGTACAGAGCCGAAGTGTTGTCTTTGTCGCGTTTTGTAGTTTCTGTCTTGTTGTTATGAGCATTGATTTTGTTTTATTAGTATTTATAATCATGGCATTATTGTTGCTCCATCTAATTAAATTGTATAACTCGACCTGAAGGGATGATTCTAGGTTAATACAATCGTAGTCACTGGTGTAGACTGTGCAATCATCGGCAAAAAGGTCACAAGAAGAGTGTTTAAGATGAAGTAGAAGATCATTGATATAGATAGCAAAGAGCAAAGAGGCTTAGAATAGAACCTTGCGGAACACCAGTGTCAACTTTAGCAGAATTTGATAGAGAACTGTTGAAGAATACTACCTGATGTCTGTCTGAAAGAAATAATGCAATTAATTGAGAGAGAAGGTGAGGGAGAGAGGGGGAGAGTGAGAGGGGAGAGAGAGGGGTAGGGAGGGAGAGAGAGAGAGAGAGAGATTGATTGATTGATTGATTGATCTTTATTTCAAAAGGGTTAAGAATTGGGCACGCAGGCCCGTCTGACATTCTGCCCTTTATTATACATCTTTCACTCTATTCCAGACATTCTACAAATATGCTGTTCATATAACAAACATAACTAACATTGAAGCTGAGAGACATAAAATAAAATATAACATTTACGTTTCGCTCTTAAACATTCACTCAGTACAGAAGTAACTACATACATTATAAATGACTATCTACTAAACAAAATTTCGGGACTATACAGAAAACAATTAATTGTATTCGGTGTCTGTAAGAGCAGCTTAAGATAACTAGAGAGAGAGAGAGAGAGAGAGAGATTGAGATTGACATAGACGCTGTTACAAAAGTTTCTCTACACTTTCCACGTTAGATGCCCCTCCCCTCGATCCCCTTACCTAACACCTTGTGAATGTAAACTAAAAACAATGTTTACCTCCCCTAATTCCACAAGATCAGAATATTCAGAAACAGCCAGTCACGGACGTCATTGCATCTGTTACTCAGAGTACGTCACATGCAACCTGGGAGGAAGTCTTTTTTTTAATCTCACTGACGTGTTCCGCGTCACCCGCAAGAAAGTTTTGTTATGGAAAAAAAGGAGGGGGGGGGGGAGGGGTCAAGATCTCATGTTAAATCTCTATCAGGTGTGTCTAAACCCTGAAGAATTTATCTACAAAATAACACAAACTTTCTCCGTTTACCAGCATTTGTCTTACTACAGTGGCTTCGAGAAAGTGTAAAGGAACTGCTGGGATACCCTGTACATATGGCTCGAATGTGAATCAGATATTCAAGAAACCACAGTTCCTATCTTTGCAGTTCTAAAACTACCTGATTGCAAAGACATCTTCGCAATGTCAGGAACAATTTTTTATAAATAGGAAACTACGAGGTTTTGGTACAGTAAAGTAAAATAACAAATATTGTAGGATTAAACCTCGAATGAATCGTAGACAAAGTGCGTCTCACTAAAGTGCTTTGTCTACGATTTTTTCGAGGTTTAATCCTACAATATTTGTTATTTTACTTCGCAATGTCAGTACTTTTGAGACAAATTTTCCTTCCAGCTTTCGTTAATCGATATGAATATCCCAGAGTCGTAGTTTTTCAGTAAAAAAACTTCCATGTGCTTCTTTTGACACGAATCTTTCTGTTTAAACGCAAAGATTGATTAGTTTTAATCGGATTTTAGTGCTGGCACGAATCTCTTATCTTTATAACACGCTTAACCGAATATTCTGTCTCTCTTCATCTCTCCTCTATCTCTCTCTTTTCATCTCTTCCTCTCTCCTCTATATCTCTCTTTTCATCTCTCTCTTCTCTCTCTCTCTCTCCTTCACTTTCTCTCTCCCCCTTTCTATCCCTCTCTCTCTCCTTCACTTTCTCTCTCCCCCTTTCTATCCCTCTCTCTCCTTCTCTCTTTCCTTCTCCCTTCTCTCTTTCCTTCTCCCTTCTCCCTCTCTCTCTCTCCCTCACATTTTCTCTCTCCCCTCCCTCTCGTTCCCTCTCTCTTTCTCTCTATCCCCCACTCACACACACATTCTCTGTTTTTCTCTCCCAACAGAAGCTACAGTCTGATCTAAGCCACTCTGGTGCTACCCTGGTGATCTTCTTCATCTGGAGGTTCATCAGCGGTCAGACTGTTCTAAACTACATGCTGGTCGCTATCTACATGGACAAGATTTGGGTACGACTCCTTCTTATAAATTGATATTTGTGTATATTTAATAAGATTCTTTTTTTTGTTATTTAAGTATTGATTTTTGTTTTATTTATTATTATCATCATCAGTATATAACAAAATACGTTGTGGGAAGACACAAATAAGCCACTTTTAGAGGTGTGGTGATATTTATTATTATCATCAATTTATAACAAAATACTTTGTGGGAAGACACAAATAAGCCACTTTTAGGGGTGTGGTGATATTTTATTGTGTACTTATTTGTTCAATTCTACATCCGTCTTTTCCCATTCATTTCCTGCTTTGTCTGTATCGCATCTGTTACTTGCTGTTATTGTCCAGTAACAGCCGTTTGTCATCTCGTTACTAAGTGAAATATGCTCCTATTTTTTCCCTCTGAATCATCCCCTATAGCTTCAAAGCTAAATACACCACGAGCACACACACACACACATATATATACATAAATATAATGTATAAATGCATGTATACATACTTGTACATTAAATGTTATGTCTGTGGATTTTCTTGGCAAACTTTTACTTCTTTTGTCTAAGCAGTATGTTCTCCCTCCTTGTCTCTTTTTCTCTGTCTGTATGTGTGTCAACCTGTCTATCTCTCTCTCTGTCTGTCTCTGTCTGTCTGTCTGTCTGTCTCTCTCTCTCTCTTCGTGCTTATTAAGCTCATTAACAAATGCTGAATGACTGTGACTGAGTGAAAGCTGTATGATGAAGGGCAGAAAGTTAGACGGGCCTGCGTGCCCGATTTTTAGCCCTCTGAAAATAAAGTATGCTCGTTCGTTCTTTCTCTCTGTCTGTATCTGTGTGTGTCTCTCTCCCTCTTCTCATCTCTCTGCTATTCCTCTCTCTCTCTCTCTCTCTCTGTCTCTCTGATTATGTGCTTATGTCCACGTGTATGTGCAGAGAATTCAACCGCATCGATAAAAGTCCTGATTACGGGGATCCAATTATTGATCATGTTTTGTCAGCTCACGTAGGAAAACATAATGTAAAGTCATGTCAGTTTAAAGTCATGCTAATGTAAAATCACGTCAGTTTAAAGTCATGCTAATGTAAAATCACGTCAGTTTAAGTCGTACTAATGTAAAGTCATGCCAGTTTAAGTCGTACTAACGTAAAAGCATGCCAGTTTAAGTCGTACTAATGTAAAATCACGTCAGTTTAAGTCGTGCTAATGTAAAATCACGTCAGTTTAAGTCGTACTAATGTAAAATCACGTCAGTTTAAGTCGTGCTAATGTAAAATCACGTCAGTTTAAGTCGTACTAATGTAAAGTCATGTCAGTTTAAGTCGTACTAATATAAAGTCATGTCAGTTTAAGTCGTACTAATGTAAAATCATGTCAGTGTTCTTCATACCGTTTGATCACTCTTCTCAGGATAGTTACGGCTCCCTCACACACTTCTTCCGTTCTCATTTGTGTTACTTACTTCTCTCAAATTCTAAGCCGAAATAAGCAGCCTTTCAAAATGTTCAGCGTTAACACTAACATTAGTTTAGTTCAAGTCTCTGCATTGTGCAGGAACTTAGACAGACTGAGACAGAAAAAAACTGAAGACATCCTCGTAGACAGGTGGGATGACTTACACAGGCTCATAAAGGAGGACATCGAGGGAATAGAACTGAGAATGATGTAGGAGGACATCGAGGGAATAGAACTGAGAATGATGTAGGAGGACATCGAGGGAATAGAACTGAGAATGATGTAGGAGGACATCGAGGGAACAGAACTGAGAATGATGTAGGAGGACATCGAGGGAATAGAACAGAAAATGATCTAGGAGGACATCGAAGGATTACAACAGAGAATTATGTCGGAGGACATCGAGGGAATAGAGTGATGTAGTAGGACATCGAGGGAATAAAACAGAGAATGATGTAGGAGGACATTGATGGA
Source organism: Achatina immaculata (assembly GCA_009760885.1). NCBI lineage: Eukaryota > Metazoa > Mollusca > Gastropoda > Stylommatophora > Achatinidae > Lissachatina > Lissachatina immaculata. The sequence continues at coordinate 23,772,583 of CM019703.1, read as the reverse complement.
TTAGAACAGAGAATGATGTAGGAGGACATTGATGGATTAGACACAAATAAGCCACTTTTAGAGGTGTGGTGATATTTATTATTATCATCAATTTATAACAAAATACTTTGTGGGAAGACACAAATAAGCCACTTTTAGGGGTGTGGTGATATTTTATTGTGTACTTATTTGTTCAATTCTACATCCGTCTTTTCCCATTCATTTCCTGCTTTGTCTGTATCGCATCTGTTACTTGCTGTTATTGTCCAGTAACAGCCGTTTGTCATCTCGTTACTAAGTGAAATATGCTCCTATTTTTTCCCTCTGAATCATCCCCTATAGCTTCAAAGCTAAATACACCACGAGCACACACACACACACACACACACACACACATATATATATATACATAAATATAATGTATAAATGCATGTATACATACTTGTACATTAAATGTTATGTCTGTGGATTTTCTTGGCAAACTTTTACTTCTTTTGTCTAAGCAGTATGTTCTCCCTCCTTGTCTCTTTTTCTCTGTCTGTATGTGTGTCAACCTGTCTATCTCTCTCTCTGTCTGTCTCTGTCTGTCTGTCTGTCTCTCTTTCTCTTTCTCTCTCTTCGTGCTTAATAAGCTCATTAACAAATGGAGAATGACTGTGACTGAGTGAAAGCTGTATGATGAAGGGCAGAAAGTTAGACGGGCCTGCGTGCCCGATTTTTAGCCCTCTGAAAATAAAGTATGCTCGTTCGTTCTTTCTCTCTGTCTGTATCTGTGTGTCTCTCTCTCTTCTCATCTCTCTGCTACTCTTCTCTCTCTCTCTCTCTCTCTCTCTCTGTGTCTCTCTGATTATGTGCTTATGTCCACGTGTATGTGCAGAGAATTCAACCGCATCGATAAAAGTCCTGATTACGGGGATCCAATTATTGATCAAGTTTTGTCAGCTCACGTAGGAAAACATAATGTAAAGTCATGTCAGTTTAAAGTCGTGCTAATATAAAGTCATATCAGTTTAAAGTCGTGCTAATGTAAAATCACATCAGTTTAAAGTCGTGCTAATGTAAAATCACGTCAGTTTACAGTCGTGCTAATGTAAAATCACGTCAGTTTACAGTCGTGCTAATGTAAAGTCATGTCAGTTTACAGTCGTGCTAATGTAAAGTCATGTCAGTGTTCTCCAGACCGTTTGATCACTCTTCTCAGGATAGTAACGGCTCCCTCACACACTTCTTCCGCTCTCATTTGTGTTACTTACTTCTCTCATATTCTAAGCCAAAATAAGCAGCCTTTCAAAATGTTCAGCGTTAACACTAACATTAGTTTAGTTCAAGTCTCTGCATTGTGCAGGAACTTAGACAGACTGAGACAGAAAAAAAACTGAAGACATCCTCGTAGACAGGTGGGATGACCTACACAGGCTCATAAAGGAGGACATCGAGGGATTAGAACAGAGAATGATGTAGGAGGACATCGAGGGAATAGAACTGAGAATGATGTAGGAGGACATCGAGGGAATAGAACTGAGAATGATGTAGGAGGACATCGAGGGAATAGAACTGAGAATGACGTAGTAGGACATCGAGGGAATAAAACAGAGAATGATGTAGGAGGACATTGATGGATTAGAACAGAGAATGATGTAGGAGGACATTGATGGATTAGAACAGAGAATGATGTAGGAGGACATCGAGGGATTAGAACAGAGAATGATGTTGGAGGACATCGAGGGATTAGAACAGAGAATGGTGTAGGAGGACATCGAGGGATTAGAACAGAGAATGATGTAGGAGGACATCGAAGGCATACAACAGAGAATGATGTAGGAGGACATTGAGGGAATCGAACAGAGAATGATGTAGGATGATATTGAGGGAATAGAACAGAGGATAATGTTGAGTAACAGTGAGGGAATAAAACAAAGATTAATGTTGGAGGACATCAACAGAATAAAACACAGAATAATGTTGGAGGACATCAAGGAAGGAAAACAAAGAATAATGTTGGAGGACATCAAGGAAGGAAAACAAAGAATAATGTTGGAGGACATGACAGGAATAAAACAGAAAATAATATTGAATGACGTGAAGGGAATAAAACAGAGAATAATGTTGGAGGACGTGAAGGGAATAAAACAGAGAATAATGTTGGAGGACGTGAAGGGAATAAAACAGAGAATAATGTTGGAGGACGTGAAGGGAATAAAACAGAGAATAATGTTGGAGGACGTGAAGGGAATAAAATAGAGAATAATGTTGCAGTACATCAAGGGAATAAAATAAAGAATAATGTTGATGGACGTGAAGGGAATAAAACAGAGAATAATGTTCAGTACATCAAGGGGAATAAAACAGAGAATAATGTTGGATGACATCAAGGGAATAAAACAGGGAATAATGTTGGTAGACATCAATGGAATAAAACAGATAATAATGTTCGAGGACATCAAGGGACTAAAACACAGAATAATGTTCGAGGACATCAAGGGACTAAAACAGAGAATAATGTTCGAGGTCATCTAGGGAATAAAAGAGAGAATAATTTTGGATGACATGAACGGAATAAAACAGAGAATAATTTGGGAGGATATCAAGGGAATAAAACAAAGTATGTTGTTGAAGGACATCAAAGGAATCAAGCAAAGAATAATATAGAAAGACATTGCAGAAAACACATGGTACAGAAAATTCGTCATCCACGAGTATTTGTGATCTTTATATGTGTACTATTTTTGATTTGGCACAGCCCTGTTATGCTTTACCTGTCTTGTCACTCTTTCCAAATATGCCATGCCTAGACGATCAAGCTTCTTCATTTAGTGCGGTCCCTGATATTTATAATCAGACTGGTTGCTTTTATTTTATTGTGCCACTTGGTCGGTCTTGTTCATGTATAGTTCTTTGGGTCTGGTATCTCCCCTTTCCTTTCGAATTCACCACTTCATCAGCTCTCTGACCGTCCACAGAAACGTGACCGCCTTTTGCTGTGGTTTTTATTTGTTCTTGTTTCTCTGTGACATCTGTCAGAGGTTCTACATTTTTTGTATGTCATGTTTTGTATGTCATGTTCTATACAGTATGTTTTGTATGTCATGCTTTGTATGTCATGTTTTATACAGCATGTTTTGTGTGTCATGTTTTGCATGCCATGCATAAAACAGAGGTCTCTGAGTGGCTAAGTGGTTAGTGCATTGGTCTCTCATGGCGAAGGTCGGGGGTTCGAATCCGGCCGGAGGCACCCCAGTCACCCAGCTGTAGAAGTGGGCACCCGACTTCTTCTGGAGTTAGAGAAGGAAAGGCAGCCAGGCGTGATACTGACCATATCACCCTCTAGTGTGCTGACAGGTCAAGGAAAATATGGGCGCTAACACCATATCCCTATGTGCCTCTAAGGCATGATGGGATTACCTTTACCTTTACCATAAAACAGAGGACATCATAGACGCTTCATTTCCGTTTTTATCCTTAATAATTAATTACGCATTCTTTAACCTTTCATTCTTTTGTTTAATTTGTATTACATTGTTGTTTTTATTCATTAATTATGCTGCATCTCTTTCTTTAAATCAGCTTGTTTCTTATTCTCTTTCGCTTGCTTTCTTGTATTGATTATAAATGATAAAATATAACTGATATGACTGCACTGGGCAACTACCCCCGGGCTCTGTACGTCTCTGACATGGAGGATACCTGTCTACAAGGACTTGCCAAAATAAACAGGCTCGGACCAACTGGTAGCGGACATGGAGAGAGTGAATGAATGAATGAATGAATGAATAATCTTTATTTTTCAGGGGTAAAGAATTGGGCACGCAGGCCCGTCTTACATTCTGCCCTTCATCATTCCATCTTTCATTCTTCCCACACATTTCGAGATCGGACAGTGAGTGGCATCACTATCTCTATTAAATACATGCCTTGCTCAGAGAAGTGACTGTCAGGCGAGTAAGAGACACCTTAAAGCCTGGACTCTTCTACTGCCTTGTGAGTTAGGACAAAAGTCCAAAGGCTACAGGAGAGACAGTGTAGAGACATTCAGAAGGCAACAGGAGATCATTGTCGTAACTTCTAAGAATATTCATGTGCATTTACAGAAACCAAATTGAAGTGAACGACGTCAATGGATGTTCTTCTTCTTCGTCTGCGTTCAGTTTCGTATGCTCAGCTTTTTTTAAACAGGGAGCTGGGCTGCCTCCATGACTCCTGCTGTCAGCAGGAGGTCTTCGTAGGAAGCCCCAGAGTTTCTCCTCCTTGCTTTTTCTCTCGAGGCCATGCATGGGCTCTGAGATTTCTATGGTCTGTGTATATAGTGCAGGTCTGTAGTATGTGCTAAAAGACTCTTGGCACATGCATTTGGGGTGTTGGCGGAGTCTCTGTCTTGTGGAGATGGGCGTTTAGTCTGCAGAATGAATGTTCAAACAGGGAAACCTCTTTAAGCAGGACACTTCAGGAGCCACAGGTGACGCCAGGTTTTCATGAAGCTACTGCTGGCCAAACAAACTCAGACTTTCGACACAGAACGTCGGAACATTATATCAGAGATGGAAACTAGAAAATGTAGTAAAAAGAAATGGAAATGTAAAACAAATTTAGAATCAGCCATGACTCAGATCTGCGCGTCGATAAACAGAGGCAAAGACACTCCATGGAAATAAAAGTATATCTCACGACACACCTGAAAATGTCAGCTGACGTCTATGGAAGAGATCTCTGAGCCCAACAATCTTCATGAGGAATTACAGAAAATAACAACCCTGTTCTGTGCCGACGAAAAACAGCCACGTCAAGAACTTAATTTCAGAATAAGCAGAGTTAAAACGATTTTTACTTCTATATAAGTATAAACAAACTAACGCACATTTATACAGAAAAGGTTTGCGGAAGAAAGAATAACTTTAAGATCAGTTAGATGGATTATTATTCTAATAACTACTTCAAAACAACAACAACAACAACAACAACAAATGTTTAGCCTTATCGTTAAAAATTCTTCCTACAATTAACCTGCGAATATTCAGGTCATGAACTTAAACTGTTTGAAAATTCGAGAATATTTTACAAACTCCTTCATAAGTCGTGTTACTAACCCGGGCGATGTTGAGGGTTAGTATATCAAATAGTATAATCTCCAGAGCTCTTAAGACCGTTTTTATCCTTAATAATTAATTACGCATTCTTTAACCTTTCATTCTTTTGTTTAATTTGTATTACATTGTTGTTTTTATTCATTAATTATGCTGCATCTCTTTCTTTAAATCAGCTTGTTTCTTATTCTCTTTCGCTTGCTTTCTTGTATTGATTATAAATGATAAAATATAACTGATATGACTGCACTGGGCAACTACCCCCGGGCTCTGTACGTCTCTGACATGGAGGATACCTGTCTACAAGGACTTGCCAAAATAAACAGGCTCGGACCAACTGGTAGCGGACATGGAGAGAGTGAATGAATGAATGAATGAATGAATAATCTTTATTTTTCAGGGGTAAAGAATTGGGCACGCAGGCCCGTCTTACATTCTGCCCTTCATCATTCCATCTTTCATTCTTCCCACACATTTCGAGATCGGACAGTGAGTGGCATCACTATCTCTATTAAATACATGCCTTGCTCAGAGAAGTGACTGTCAGGCGAGTAAGAGACACCTTAAAGCCTGGACTCTTCTACTGCCTTGTGAGTTAGGACAAAAGTCCAAAGGCTACAGGAGAGACAGTGTAGAGACATTCAGAAGGCAACAGGAGATCATTGTCGTAACTTCTAAGAATATTCATGTGCATTTACAGAAACCAAATTGAAGTGAACGACGTCAATGGATGTTCTTCTTCTTCGTCTGCGTTCAGTTTCGTATGCTCAGCTTTTTTTAAACAGGGAGCTGGGCTGCCTCCATGACTCCTGCTGTCAGCAGGAGGTCTTCGTAGGAAGCCCCAGAGTTTCTCCTCCTTGCTTTTTCTCTCGAGGCCATGCATGGGCTCTGAGATTTCTATGGTCTGTGTATATAGTGCAGGTCTGTAGTATGTGCTAAAAGACTCTTGGCACATGCATTTGGGGTGTTGGCGGAGTCTCTGTCTTGTGGAGATGGGCGTTTAGTCTGCAGAATGAATGTTCAAACAGGGAAACCTCTTTAAGCAGGACACTTCAGGAGCCACAGGTGACGCCAGGTTTTCATGAAGCTACTGCTGGCCAAACAAACTCAGACTTTCGACACAGAACGTCGGAACATTATATCAGAGATGGAAACTAGAAAATGTAGTAAAAAGAAATGGAAATGTAAAACAAATTTAGAATCAGCCATGACTCAGATCTGCGCGTCGATAAACAGAGGCAAAGACACTCCATGGAAATAAAAGTATATCTCACGACACACCTGAAAATGTCAGCTGACGTCTATGGAAGAGATCTCTGAGCCCAACAATCTTCATGAGGAATTACAGAAAATAACAACCCTGTTCTGTGCCGACGAAAAACAGCCACGTCAAGAACTTAATTTCAGAATAAGCAGAGTTAAAACGATTTTTACTTCTATATAAGTATAAACAAACTAACGCACATTTATACAGAAAAGGTTTGCGGAAGAAAGAATAACTTTAAGATCAGTTAGATGGATTATTATTCTAATAACTACTTCAAAACAACAACAACAACAACAACAACAACAACAACAACAAATGTTTAGCCTTATCGTTAAAAATTCTTCCTACAATTAACCTGCGAATATTCAGGTCATGAACTTAAACTGTTTGAAAATTCGAGAATATTTTACAAACTCCTTCATAAGTCGTGTTACTAACCCGGGCGATGTTGAGGGTTAGTATATCAAATAGTATAATCTCCAGAGCTCTTAAGACCATTTATATGTTTTGCTTAAAATAGAAGAGTAAGTAAGAAACGTGTTCTAACTGATTCTTTATTGTAATGTAGTAATAGTTACAGTAGTAGTAGTAGTAGTAGTATTAGTTGTAGTTGTTGTTGTTGTTGTTGCTGAAGTAGCAGTAATAGTACTCGTAGTAGTAGTAGTGATAGTAGTAGTAGTAGTAGCAGCAGCAGCAGCAGCAGTAGTAGTAGTAGTAGCAGTAGCAGTAGAAGTAGCAGTAGAAGTAGCATTCGTAGTATTAATATAATTAATAATAGTAACAGTAGTAGCCGTGGCGTTATCATTATTATTATTGTTAGTACTATTCGTACAAATAATAGAGGTGGTAACAATGGAAGAAGTAGAAGTATTAGTCTTTGCCCTAGTAATAGTTCCTGTAATGGTAGTAACGAGTAGCTATAGTGACAGTAGTAGTCAAGTTTGACTATTTAAAAAAATAATTAAAATAATACTAATTTTTTTTTTCAAATCCACAGGAATTCCTAAAGTATTCTCAGTGGATACTTCTGTTTATCACTCTTCCTCTTCATATAACTACCGCCATGTATATCATACACGTAAGTAGACAGACCACCGCATATATCATAAACGTAAGTGGACAAACCACCACATATATCATAAACGTTGGTGGACAAACCACAGCATATATCATACAGGTAAATAGACAAACCACCAAATATATCATAAACGTAAATAGACAGACCACCACATATGTCATAAACCTAAGTACACAAACCACCACATATATCATAAACAGTAGTAGATAAACCACCACATGTATCATAAACTAAGTAGACAAACCACAAAATATGTCATAAACGCAAGCCGGCAGACCAGTGCGAACATCTTTGATGCGTCCAGTGTGTGGATGATAGTCCGTTCTCCCTGAACGTATTTTGACACAGCGTCAAGATATTTTAGACACAGTGTCAAGACATTTTGACACAGCGTCACGACAACTGAAGAATGTCATCTGAGAACACGTGCACTTTCACCATGAGAGACAAAGCCTGAGAGTAGACGTACATCCTCTAGAGAACCTCGATATTACAGCCGTTAAACATCACTTAGGGCTCACAAGGTAGTTCGCCAATTTTTCCTGTCTTCGGCGAGTCTTTCAACCTCATCAAGGGATTTTATGCCTGATAATTTGGCCTCTCTTAACAATGTCCTCTTTAGAGTTTCACGTGGTCTGCCTCTTTTTCTTTGGCCTGTTGTGCTCCACTTGATAGCTTGTTTTGGGATTCTGTGATCGTTTCTTCTTATCAAGTGACCAACATGTGTCCATCTCCTTTTCCTGATCACCCATGAGACTGGTTGTTGTTCAGTCATCTGTCTTATCTCTGCATTGCTCTTGAATTCGTTCCACTTGATGTCGAGTATTGTTTTTGAATTCGTTCCACTTGATGTCGAGTATTGTTTTTTAATTCGTTCCACTTGATGTCGAGTATTTTCCTTAGGCATTTGTTTTCAAAAGAGTCTAATTTCTTGTCATATTCTTTAGTTGTTTTCCAGCTTTAGCTAAAACTTTAGGTTCTGAATATCTTAAACTGGATATGCCGTGGATAGACAGCCTGTTGCTATACTACACCAGCCTGCAGTGAAACAAGAGCTTGACCAGCTGGACAAGGACCTACGAGTTCGTATTAGAGACCTGAGTCTGTAGGGAAGAATGTCTCTCTATTTTGCTTCATAAATTTTAAAAAAGCCTCCTATCCCACCCCGCGACAAATATGATACTTGTATCATCTTATCATCACCAGGGCATCAGCTAGAAGAGCTCCAAGGAGGCCGCTGTGGAGGTAGTGAACAAACAACACAGCAATACACAAATGACTAGTTGCTAAAATCTTGATAGTGGCAATTTTGTCATTGGAGAAATAGAAACTAGACAGAAAACGAGACCAAGAAAGGAGAAATTTGATCTGTGAGTGGGTATTTACAGTTGCAGGTCTTTGAGAACAAGATGCTAAGAAGAATCCTTGGGCCCGTAAAGGATACCAACATTGGGAGATGGAGAGCTAGAAAGAACACTGAACTTAACACCTTAAGTAAATCACAGTGGATAATAAACGTCTTGAAACTGAACAGATTAGGCTGGTTGGGCCGTGATCACAAAGACAGGGCATAACCACAAAGACATGGCAACACCACAAAGACACGGCAAAACCACAAAGACACGGCAAAACCACAAAGACAGGGCACAACCACAAAGACAGGGCACAACCACAAAGACAGGGCACAACCACAAAGACAGGGCACAACCACAAAGACAGGGCACAACCACAAAGACACGGCAAAACCACAAAGACAGGGCACAACCACAAAGACAGGGCACAACCACAAAGACAGGGCAAAACTACGGAAACAGGACATAATCACAATAACACGATAAAAAATCATAACACAAGATTAATACAACAGGATGAAACCATTATATTATGACAAGACTGCTATAAGGCGAAAAAACTTCTATCATGATAAAAACAATTTTATTGTAATAAAACAAAAACTATTATAGCACAAATAAAAATATTTTAATATAGCAACTGTTAATATAAAATCTTATACAACCCTAATAACACGACAATATCATTTTACATATTACATACATTTTTAACGTGGTAAAGCCTATAACAAAACAAGACTGTTATAAAACTGTTATTTTACGACAAGATATGATAAAACTATAAAAGAGTCACTACAAGACTATTATCAAACAGTTATTATATGACAATATATGATAAAACTATAAAACAGTTATAACACGACAAGACATAAAACTATAAAACATTTATAACATGATAAGACTATTATAAAACTATAAAATAATTATAGCATGATAAGACTATTATAAAACTATAAAATAATTATAGCATGATAAGACTATTATAAAACTATAAAATAATTATAGCATGATAAGACTATTATAAAACAGTTATTAAACAAGACTATTATAAAACTATAAAACAGTTATTAAACGGCAAGATTATTATAAAACTATAAAGCAGTTATTATACGACAAGACTGTTATAACCTGACCGAAGAATTATAACATGACAAGTCTGCTGTAAAGCTATAAGACAGATATAACATGACAAGTCTGCTGTAAAGCTATAAGACAGATATAACATGACAAGTCTGCTGTAAAGCTATAAGACAGACATAACATGACAAGACTTATAACGCAATAAGTTGAAGCATTGTTTTCATGTTTTTGTTCGAGAACAGATACGCTATCAGCTACATTTGTGACAACAGCAACCGCCTTGCCCTCACCAACGTCTGGTTCAGTTCTTCCGGGGCAAGCCTACAGCAACCAAGAACTATACTCAGAGACTCTGTGTGTGTGTGTGTGCGCGCGCGCATGTGCGCGTGTGTGTGACTGATGATGTATTTATTTTCATGTTGTCAAGATTATTGGCCCAAGTATTACTTTTGTACATAATGATAGTGTGATGAGATTTTTGTATTTGTCAGATAAAACTAATGAAGTTCAGATGTTGTAAACTATTTGGACTCATCTTTAAAAGAGAGAGAGAGAGAGAGATAGAGAGTTTAGTGCTGGAACATTATCTGTCATTTATAAGGGCCTTGTAATGAAATGTCTACCACATATAAAAAAAGATATCAACAAGATTGTGCGTCTGTGAGAGAAGGAATGTACGGAAACAAAAGACAGTTTTAGTAAACGATAGATTGGATCATTTTAAGTAAAGGTTTCTGTATAAAACACGCAGAGCTAATATTGTTTAGTGGGAAGTGCCTGTTCGCTATCTTGTCTTCTGATGTGATGTTTATCGCAGACTGAACAACGCAGAGCACGTATGTGCCACACACGAGAGGCTGCTGAAAAGTTATCGGCCCCGGCTCTCGTCCAAAAACCTGAGCGTGCCACTGTAGCTGGAAGGAGTGTTATTTTATCATGCAAAATGCCAGTTTTGCAGGACCATACTGTTAATTTTTCACCTTTTTTCAGATTATTAACAGAACAGGGGACCGGCTAGCGTAGTGATTAGAGCACTCGTCTAGCAACCGAGTGGTCGAGGGTTCGAATCCCCAGCTGAGCGGGGATATTTTTTTTCCCGACCAGTACATCTTGGAAGGAAAGGCAGCGAGGAAAGGAACTGGTCACCCTACCTCATACCCTGATGGCCCAGCATAATGAGGTCTCTAACGCTTCGTCCCTTACGGCATTTGCTATGGGACTATCTTTACCTTTCTATTAACAGAATCATGTTAACGAAAAGGTGTGAAATCTTCAAATGTGGAACTCGGGGCCGTCATGAAGTTGTTGTTCCTGCAGCAGAAAATTCCAAATTCTTCTTCTTCTGCGTTTAAGGTTGTTGGTCACTTCAGAACCAATGAGCGTAAGAGTGACAGGTGCCAATCATACTTATCTGTAAAGAAGTGGTATGCTAACTTTCAGCGCGGAGATTTCAAGACAGAAGATGCAGTAAGATCTGGAAGGCTTTTAGTCAGTATCACCTCCAGATATTGTTGCTCATGTTCTTGACCTGATTTCTGGCAGACTGGCGAATTTCGGCCAGAACAGTTGCTGAGATACTAGAGATTTCCAGGGAACCTGTTGGGTTTATAATTCAAGGACATTTTGGTATGCAGAAACTGTCAGTCAAGTATGTGCCGAAATGTTTGAAGGCCAGCGAGAAAGGAAATCATGAGAATATCTCCAAGTTGATTTTGCTGCATTTTGAGCGGTTTAGTGATAACCTTGTAGAACAACTCGTCACTGCTGGCATGGTTACACCACTAAGATCCTGAGGCTAAACAAGATTTCTTGCAATGGCGTCCTGAGACCAAACAAGATTCCTTGCAATGGCGTCCTGAGACCAAACAAGATTCCTTGCAATGGCATCCTGAGACCAAACAAGATTCCTTGCAATGGCGTCCTGAGACCAAACAAGATTCCTTGCAATGGCGTCCTGAGACCAAACAAGATTCCTTGCAATGGCATCCTGAGACCAAACAAGATTCCTTGCAATGGCGTCCTGAGACCAAACAAGATTCCTTGCAATGGCATCCTGAGACCAAACAAGATTCCTTGCAATGGCGTCCTGAGACCAAACAAGATTCCTTGCAATGGCGTCCTGAGACCAAACAAGATTCCTTGCAATGGCGTCCTGAGACCAAACAAGATTCCTTGCAATGGCATCCTGAGACCAAACAAGATCCTTGCAATGGCGTCCTGAGACCAAACAAGATTCCTTGCAATGGCGTCCTGAGACCAAACAAGATTCCTTGCAATGGCGTCCTGAGACCAAACAAGATTCCTTGCAATGGCGTCCTGAGACCAAACAAGATTCCTTGCAATGGCGGCACTCAGTTCTCCGCGCCCATAGAAACTCAAGACCCAAAAGTCACAAGGAGACGCCATGGCCACAGTTTTTGTTGGTAGGGAAGGTAGTTAATGACTGACAATCTTCGGAAAGGTCAAACAGTTAACGCAGAATGTTACTCTAACTCGCCGTGTCGATTTGAGGATGAAGTAAGAGAAAAACAGCGATGGAAGCTGCGGGAAAATCTGTTCACAAGACTCGGAGGATGTTGGGTGTTTTGAAGAATTTGGGGACTGGGTGCGTAGATCGTCCGCCATATTCAACAGATCTTGCTTCATTTGACCATTTCCTGTGTTTGAAAGGGAGACAATTTGCGAATAATGCAGAAGTTATAACAGCAACAGAGCAGTATTTCGATGAAGAGTTATCAGTTATGTTTGTCCCCCCCCACCTCCAAGGACTAAAGAAACTTGTGAAATGATGTGCCAGTTGTGTTAAAACTAGAAGTGAATATGTGGAATAACATGAAAGTTTCATGGCTCTAGCTCATTCCCTTGTTAGTCGAGCCGATCAACATTTCAGCATCCTCTCGTGTCTTCACTAAACATGATAAAATGTTGTATCCTAACAACACATTTCTTCAATCTGTGCGCGCAGAAATTTGTTCACAATCTCTGAACATATATGCCCATGTCATAAACTGTATGTTTTATATAGGCTGTGTAATATTTTTTTCTCTATTTTACTGTACTACTTCTCATGGTAGGATAGATTGGTGGGTTGATAAATGAAAAGATAGATAGACATGTGAATTTAGAGAAGACCGTCTTGGAAGGAAACATAACAGGAAAAAGAAAGAGAGGATGGCCAAGGCGAAGATGGCTGCAAGACATCGTTGATACTCTGCAAATGGATGCATCAGCAGCAGGGCATCTTGCTTACAACCGAGAGGCCTACAGGAGATCTGTTAGGGAGGCAAAGTTCTGCAAATGACATACAAATGACTGACAAATAGGCGGGTTGATGAATGATAATACAGATGTAAATATAGATAAACGGGCAGGTCTGTACGCCTGTCTCAGCTGCATCACATGAAAACCTTAAGTACCCATGATTTTTTTAAATAACAGCTTACATAACCCAAACATGATGATGATGATGATATGTAGCAAGAATGTGACACATATCCCAAACATGATGATGATGATGATATGTAGCAAGAATGTGACACATATCCCAAACATGATGATGATGATGATATGTAGCAAGAATGTGACACATATCCCAAACATGATGATGATGATGATATGTAGCAAGAATGTGACACATATCCCAAACATGATGATGATGATGATATGTAGCAAGAATGTGACACATATCCCAAACATGATGATGATGATGATATGTAGCAAGAATGTGACACATACCCCAAAAAGATGAGACAGCCACTGAGGAGTGTGATAGACAAAATTTAGCACATTTTCACAGAGCAAGTGTGTGACAGAGCACTACCCACATTTTCACAGAGCAAGTGTGTGACAGAGCACTTATCACATTTTCACAGAGAAGGTGTGTGACAGAGCACTAACAACATTTTCACAGAATAGGTGTGTGACAGAGCACTAACCACATTTTCTCTGAACAGGTGTGTGACAGAGCACTTATCACATTTTCACAGAGCAGGTGTGTGACAGACATAATTTATCACATTTTAATGGAGCATGGATGTGACAGTCAAAATTTATTACATTTTCACAGAGCAGGTGTGTGACAGAGCACTTATTACATTTTCACAGAGCAGGTGTGTGACAGAGCACTTATTACATTTTCACAGAGCAGGTGTGTGACAGAGCACTTATTACATTTTCACAGAGCAGGTGTGCGACAGAGCACTTATTACATTTTCACAGAACAGTTGTGTGACAGAGCACTTATTACATTTTCACATAGCAGGTCTCTGACAAAATGAATTTATCATATTTGTATTTTATCAGAAGTTATGAGAGTTAGTGGAGTAAGTATAAAGACTTGGACAGATATAGATTTGAAGATATACAGACAAGAAAACAGAAGGAGAGACAACATTTCACATATATTGAGTAAAACATTCACAATTTGTATTCTCTATAAAAGTGAAGTCTTTTTATTCATGAATGGATAAGTTACGGTTGTTTAAAAAAAAAAAAAAAAGACAGAAAAAATTGATCATCATCTTTTCACATATGACATCAAGGGCACTATGTATATACATATATCAAATGATATTAAAATGTCAAATGATATACATATATCAAATGATATTAAAACATCAAATGATAAACATATATCAAATGATGAGGTGTAGCACAGCATGCACAGGATTCAAACTTAGCTCAAGAAACACACACACACAGATATCAAGTTCTTATAGCTACAAGTATTCTCACTAATAGAAAGGGCACCTGTGTCTACTAAAACTAGCAACCTCTTTATAGAACTATATTTCCATTATTCATATTTATTTCATTCTATGGTGAAGAGCTAATTTGGTGGCCGAGTACATTACTGTTTGTCTTGTATTAAACAATTTTATAGTTCCTTATATATCACCATCATCATCATCATGTGCAGTCTTTGGTATAAAGATTGTCGGTAATGAATCTGCAGCTTCTTCTATAACTCACTTTGATGATATGGTCAGATAGGCGGTTGTAACCTGTTAGCTCTCATCTGTTATCCTCCCATCTACATCTCTGTCTACCTCTCACCTGTTATCCTCCCATCTACATCTCTGTCTACCTCTCACCTGTTATCCTCCCATCTACATCTCTGTCTACCTCTCACCTGTTATCCTCCCATCTACATCTCTGTCTACCTCTCACCTGTTATCCTCCCATCTACATCTCTGTCTACCTCTCACCTGTTATCCTCCCATCTACATCTGTCTACCTCTCACCTGTTATCCTCCCATATCTCTGTCTACCTCTCACCTGTTATCCTCCCATCTACATCTGTCTACCTCTCACCTGTTATCCTCCCATCTACATCTCTGTCTACCTCTCACCTGTTATCCTCCCATATCTCTGTCTACCTCTCACCTGTTATCCTCCCATCTACATCTCTGTCTACCTCTCACCTGTTATCTTCCCATCTACATCTGTCTACCTCTCACCTGTTATCCTCCCATCTACATCTCTGTCTACCTCTCATTCTTTCTTCCTTCAGCCTTTCTTTTCAGTACATTATTGTATCTTTTGATATGGCCAGAATATATTTTAAAAAAAATTTTTTTATGAGTTAAATTTGCACATGCAGTTGTTCTAAATACAAAAATACTTTTAAGGGCATGCAACTTTCCCATTGCAACATATGCCTGTGAGACCTGGACACTTAACAAAACAGCTGAGAAACATATAAATGCCTCTGAATGTAAATGTTACAGAATTCTTCAAATATCGTGGACACATATATCCATACTACAAGAACTCAATATTGAAGAAGGTTGGCTAGTAAAGAAGATTAAACAGAGAAAACTTTAATATTTTGGACGCATTAAACGTCATGATAATCTAGAGAAGACCATCTTGGAAGGCTACATAATGGAAAAAAGAAAGAAAGGAGGACCAAGGCAAAGATAGCTGCAAGACATCGTTGATGATCTGCAAATAGATGTATCAGCAGCAGGGCATCTTGCTCACAACAGAGAGGCCTACAAGAGAGCTGTTAGGGAGGTGAAGATCTGCAAGGGAAAAGCAAATGACTGACTGACTGAGTTGTTCTAACACTTGTGCATTTGTTTTGTTTTTTTTCATTTTCTATGACATATGACCTACATTTTTGTAGATCCACATTTCTGTTGCATTTATCTTTCTTTCTGACTTTTGAGTCCTGGTTTCTAGCATGGAATAGATACAGCATTTTACAAATCTCATCTTTGCTTTTATGGATAGATTTCTGGATAACAGAGTTGTCTTCATGGTGTTGAATCTGTGTCTTACCATTCCTACTCTTCTCTTAATCTCAGTTTCACAGAGGTGACTTTTATGGGAATGTATCTTCCTTAGTAATCTGGCAATTATGTATGCAGTGTATTGTGGTGCCTCTAGCACTTAGGTAGACATTCTCAAATTTCAGTTGTTATATCCCCCTGGATAAACTGTTCTTTCAGTTGTTCTACCCACTGGATAAACTGTTATTTCAGTTGTTCTATCACCCTGGACAAATTGTTATTTCAGTTGTTCTATCCCCCTGGACAAGCTGCTACTTCAGTTGTTATATCTCCCTGGATAAACTGTTATTCCAGTTGTTCTATTTCTCTGGAAAAACTGTTATTTCAGTTGTTCTATTGCCCTGGATGAACTGTTATTTCAGGTGTTCTGTCGCCCTGGATAAACTGTTCTTTCGGTTGTTCTACCCACTGGATAAACTGTTATTTCAGTTGTTCTATCGCCCTGGATAAACTGTTATTTCAGTTGGCTATTCCCCCCCCCCCCGGATAAAATATTATTTCAGTTGTTCTATTTCTCTGGATAAACTATTATTTCAGTTGTTCTATCCCCCTGGATAAATTATTTCAGTTGTTCTATCCTCCTGGATAAACTGTTATTCCAGTTGTTCTATCCCCATGGATAAACCGTTATGTCAGACCTTTTTTAAAAAAAATGTGACAGTTGTTAAAAAAAAAAAAAGATCCATACTACAAGAACTTGATACTGAAGAAGGCTGGCTAGTAAAGAGGATTAAACAGAGAAAACTTAAATATTTCGGACATATTAAACATCATGAAAATTTAAAGAAGACTATATTCGAAGGATGCATAATAGGAAAAAAGAAAGAGGATGACCAAGGCAAGATGGCTGCAAGACATCGTTGATAATCTGCAAATGGATGCATCAGCAGCAGGGCATCTTGCTTACAACTGAGAGTGCTACAAAAGAGCTGTTGGGAGGCAAAGTTCTGCGAGGGACATGCAAATGACTGAATGATCTCTCTGGAACTGGGCACATGATGATGATGTTTGACCACAAGCACTGGATTAAACTTGGATTGGGTTCTTTGGCAAACTTGAAGACTCAGATTCCATCACTATGGACAGCTCAGCTACTCCCACCCTGCTGGCCAGGCTCCACCACAGGAGATGTGGGACTGGGTTTCAGGCTATCTTTGATTCACTGTTGCTCTAGGACTGGTTTTCAGGACAGCTTTGATTCGCTGTTGCTCTAGGACTGCCATATTTGCTCCCCACCCCCACTTTCAGAGAGCCAGACATTTTGAGTCGACTGAAATCTGACACTAGCCAGTCTCCAAATTAGCACTTTTGCTTGTTAAGGCAGTCTGTCAGGAACTACACTAAGCCCATTATGACACACAACAGTCTAATCTGAATAACCATTCTCATACAAGAGACCATGTATGACTGAGCAACGTATTCTGAGATAATTTACAGTCTACGCTTGAGGGAATTTGTGGGCCTAAGTACGATGATACCATAAACTTTATTTTCAAAAGGTAAATACTTGGGCCTGGCTGGACCTGAACTTTTGTCTTTAAGACAGTCTCCAGTTCAGCTTGGTACATGTACATTAACAACAAAATTAACTGCAGCATTCAATCATTTACACAAAAGAGGAAGGAAACAGAAAGGGAGAGAAAAACAAGAGGAGATACAAGACAACAGTCACAATGAAGAACTTAAGTCTGGACTGAAGGCATAAATCAAACCACAAAGTGACTATCTCATATAAATCTAACAATGACTAACTGCTGGCTTTTCTTTCCAGTTGAACTTTATTAGTGTTATCTTAATATTATACTGAACCTTCCACCGAGGGACACTTCAGTGATAGTTAACAGCATTTCTCTTTTCCAATTAGAAAAAAAAAAAAATTCTGAGAAGCAACTTCATGATTCTCTATGGCCATCTTACATAACTGACCAATTTGTCCTTCAAAAAGCCAAACACTGGAGTCCGGAAAATAATATGAATCTCATTATTATGCGGTATCTAGGAGAACTCCAATCACTACAATATGCCATTTATCTACAGTATTATTTTAGCATCAATTTCTTATTTCTGTATTATAAACATTATCTGATAAATGGAAACATTAAACATTCACATGTTTCATATATAAGCTACCTTTAATCATATTCAGTCCAGAAAAATAATATATAACACAACAGTATTAAGAGTAGTAAAGTCAGAAGCACACTGCTTTCTCATGCACATGTGACAGACCCTGGAAGGATCACCATAGCACTCACAAAAGCCCAGCTGTAAAAGTAGGTACAGGACACACATGTGGCAGGGAAACTGCTGCTGAAAGAAGAGACATCACCAATCTGTACATAAAATGAAAACAAATTTTTCACACAGAAATGGGTATAACAAATAATAATATAGTTCAAACAAAAGAAAAGCAAAACAAATATTCTGCAACAGGTCATATTAAACATGAATGTATAAAGAATTTTGATGTATATTTGATTACTAAATTCATGAACAAAAAAAACCGTCGGTAGAGCTCCGATGATCAGACTTACTCATGCTCTTGTTCTGATCTTCCTGGAAACACAAAACTGTGAGGACCTCGTGGGTGCAGCACTGATGCAATGTAGTGTAGATGTGGCACATCACTGATGACATGACACGTAAGCTTGGCAAGGGTGTGATGACATGTGGGTGCAGCACTGATGCAATGTAGTGTAGATGTGGCACATCACTGATGACATGACACGTAAGCTTGGCAAGGGTGTGATGACATGTGGGTGCAGCACTGATGCAATGTAGTGTAGATGTGGCACATCACTGATGACATGACACGTAAGCTTGGCAAGGGTGTGATGACATGTGGGTGCAGCACTGATGCAATGTAGTGTAGATGTGGCACATCACTGATGACATGACACGTAAGCTTGGCAAGGGTGTGATGACATGTGTATGTGGTACTGATGTGATAATGCTTGGGGGAAGTGCTCAAACAAATCACCCAAAGAAACAAGGAGAAATAAATTTACGGTGCTGCAATGCACGCCCAAACAAACCATGTCTTATACTTCTGAGTCAGTGTACTTGTACGGTATTATGCCACAACTTTACCATATAGTTTTATACATATATGTCACAACTTTGTTACCTACTAACATAATAATATACTTGTGTATCACAATTTTATAATCAACTGCAATAACAAACCTATACTGCCATGACTGCAATTCTGTTACATGCCAATGTCCTCATTCAGTCCTCCTACATTACAGTTTTTCATATGCTAACTACACACAGTCATGCATTATAATTTTTTAACTATACACAGTGTCATACATTACAATTTTGTTATATGCTAACACACTCAAAGGTCATATATCACAGTTTTGTTAAATGCTAACATACTCACAGTAACATAATAAAACATAATAATTATAGTTAAATGTTAGGGCCCATTACACTTACACTAGATACCATAACTCTGTCATAAGCAAGTGTACCCTTTCCAGTCACAGACCAAAACTATGACTGAAATATTTGATAAGAAACTTCAGACTTCACAAAAGAAACCAAGAAATACATGAAAAAAAAAAAAGAAAGATTTATTCAGACACTAATATCTTAATATGAACCTTCCCACTCATATGCTAATATAACCTTCCCACTCATATGCTAATATAACCTTCCCACTCATATGCTAATATAACCTTCCCACTCATATGCTAATATAACCTTCCCACTCATATGCTAATATAACCTTCCCACTCATATGCTAATATAACCTTCCCACTCATATGCTAATATAACCTTCCCACTCATATGCTAATATAACCTTCCCACTCATATGCTAATATAACCTTCCCAGTCATATGCTAATATAACCCTCCCAGTCATATGCTAATATAACCTTCCCACTCATATGCTAATATAACCCTCCCAGTCATATGCTAATCATCAGACAGACACTAACATAAACTCTGTCAATCCAAAGGCAGTATCATAGTCTACAATATAAGAAAACATACACATCCCATCTAATTTATAAAAGATAATGTAAAACTGGACAAATCAGTGCAGTATAGAGAAGCAATTGTTCTTCAGCTGTGCTGAAAGTTTACATGTGTGACAACCTGAACAGGCAAGATTATGGTCTGTAAAACTATTTATAAACAAGGCAGTGTTTATAATAACTTGAAAAGAAAACTAAATTTATAAAAACACTCTCAAGAGCCTAATAAGTTTACAAGAGCATTTTTAAGCAGTTATAAGAAATTTATAAGAACACTTTGACAATATATTCAACATACTAAAATCAACACAATTTTTTTACAATATATTCAACATAAAAAAGAAAAGCAACATACAAAGAACTAGACAATAAAGTAAAAAAATTCAGCTAGAAGGGATAAAGGAGACATAGACAATATGGCGAAAGAAGCAGAGAAGGCAGCAAAAACAGGAGACAGCAAAACTCTATTTATCATACAAAAGAGACTAACAGGTACTACTGCATCCACAGAAAGACCAATCCTTAACAAAACTGGCACCCCATTAACATCAACTAAAGAACAAAAGCAAAGATGGGCTGAACACTTCCAAGAAATACTTAATCGACCACACCCAAAAGAATTGATAAACCTTGAAACTGTCTTACCAATCCCACAACTAAATGTCAACCAAGATGAAATTACACTGCATGAAACTGAAACAGTGAATCTATTGGCTAACAACAAAGCTGAAGTGAAAATGAATAACTGCCGAAATGTTACAAGCTATTAACATTGACAACAAGAGTCAACTATAATGAATGATTAATAAAGTTTAGAAAGAAGAAAAGGTCCATTCTAAATAGAAAAAAAGGAATCACTGTTAAAATACTGAAAAAAAAGGCAATCTTAGCGATTGCAATAACTGGAGAGGAGTAACCTTACTATCAGCTGTGTCAAAAGTATTTTGCAAAGTTATTCTAAATTTTTTGATAATACATTCAACATACTAAGATCAACACAATTTTTTGACAATGTATTCAATATACTAAGACCAACACAATTTTTCGACAGTATGTTCAACATACTAAGACCAACACAATTTTTCGACAGTATATTCAATATACTAAGTATATTCAACATACTAAGTATATTCAACATACTAAGATTGGGATGATGAAACATATATTCCTTTTTTCTCTACGAAAAAACTAAGATTTTATTTTAACAAATTTTCTTAACTTGGGTTTTGTCCCAGATAATAAACTTTGATAACATTCTGAACATCCTAAATATGTTTCTGAGCACACTTTGGGGAAAAAAAGATAATATAAGATTTATAAAAGTGACTTAAATTAGGAACAAAAGAATACTAAGCTGAAAAAAAAAAAACATAATGGAAAACTGCTGTAGACACAGCAAAAGTTTGTTTCTGCTTGTTGAGACAGTGGTCTTAAAAATAAAATCATCTACATCCTTAATAGTTTTATATTTGTGTAACAGTATTAAATATGCAACCATCTAGCAAAACTTGATAACCTTCATCCTTAATAGTCTTATATTTGTGTAACAGTATTAAGTATGCAACCATCTAGCAAAACTTGATAACCTTCTATACGCACGTGCTGCTATTAGTATATTTCTTGTTAGACACCTTTGAGCTTTACCATGCACTAAGAGGAGAAAGAAATATGACGTATACATGGAATAACAACATAATCAGATTTTGTAGTAGAGTAATAACAAAAAGTTAATTTTTGTTAAAGTTAACAGTAATAACTAAAAATTATGCAAATATTATGCACAAGTTTTGATTCCAAGAAGAAGATATAAATAAACTTGTGACAACCAATGATAACACAAAATATCAGAAAATTATGACCTGGTGTCTCTCACACGTAAAGATAAATATAAATCTTTAAAAATTGCAGCCGAAAGATAAGACAATACAAAGACCCTATCTTACATAGCTGTCATCACAACATGAAGACAGCACCTTCACTGACAGACTGGAATACAGAAGAGCAACAATTTTTCATAACAAAATAATAGAATGATTACAATTAATGACTGCACAAGCAAAATCTTAAGAAGCAGAATTCAGTACCAGCATGGAAGACAGCAAAACTCTATTTATCATACAAAAGAGACTAACAGGTACTACTGCATCCACAGAAAGACCAATCCTTAACAAAACTGGCACCCCATTAACATCAACTAAAGAACAAAAGCAAAGATGGGCTGAACACTTCCAAGAAATACTTAATCGACCACACCCAAAAGAATTGATAAACCTTGAAACTGTCTTACCAATCCCACAACTAAATGTCAACCAAGATGAAATTACACTGCATGAAACTGAAACAGTGAATCTATTGGCTAACAACAAAGCTGAAGTGAAAATGAATAACTGCCGAAATGTTACAAGCTATTAACATTGACAACAAGAGTCAACTATAATGAATGATTAATAAAGTTTAGAAAGAAGAAAAGGTCCATTCTAAATAGAAAAAAAGGAATCACTGTTAAAATACTGAAAAAAAAGGCAATCTTAGCGATTGCAATAACTGGAGAGGAGTAACCTTACTATCAGCTGTGTCAAAAGTATTTTGCAAAGTTATTCTAAATTTTTTGATAATACATTCAACATACTAAGATCAACACAATTTTTTGACAATATATTCAACATACTTTTTTGACAATGTATTCAATATACTAAGACCAACACAATTTTTCGACAGTATGTTCAACATACTAAGACCAACACAATTTTTCGACAGTATATTCAATATACTAAGTATATTCAACATACTAAGTATATTCAACATACTAAGATTGGGATGATGAAACATATATTCCTTTTTTCTCTACGAAAAAACTAAGATTTTATTTTAACAAATTTTCTTAACTTGGGTTTTGTCCCAGATAATAAACTTTGATAACATTCTGAACATCCTAAATATGTTTCTGAGCACACTTTGGGGAAAAAAAGATAATATAAGATTTATAAAAGTGACTTAAATTAGGAACAAAAGAATACTAAGCTGAAAAAAAAAAACATAATGGAAAACTGCTGTAGACACAGCAAAAGTTTGTTTCTGCTTGTTGAGACAGTGGTCTTAAAAATAAAATCATCTACATCCTTAATAGTTTTATATTTGTGTAACAGTATTAAATATGCAACCATCTAGCAAAACTTGATAACCTTCATCCTTAATAGTCTTATATTTGTGTAACAGTATTAAGTATGCAACCATCTAGCAAAACTTGATAACCTTCATCCTTAATAGTCTTATATTTGTGTAACAGTATTAAGTATGCAACCATCTAGCAAAACTTGATAACCTTCATCCTTAATAGTCTTATATTTGGTAACAGTATTAATTATGCAACCATCTAGCAAAACTTGATAACCTTCATCCTTAATAGTCTTATATTT
Source organism: Achatina immaculata (assembly GCA_009760885.1). Lineage (NCBI taxonomy): Eukaryota > Metazoa > Mollusca > Gastropoda > Stylommatophora > Achatinidae > Lissachatina > Lissachatina immaculata. The sequence goes on along the minus strand of CM019703.1, from coordinate 23,749,049 downwards.
GTGTAACAGTATTAAGTATGCAACCATCTAGCAGAACTTGATAACCTTCTATACGCACGTGCTGCTATTAGTATATTTCTTGTTAGACACCTTTGAGCTTTACCATGCACTAAGAGGAGAAAGAAATATGACGTATACATGGAATAACAACATAATCAGATTTTGTAGTAGAGTAATAACAAAAAGTTAATTTTTGTTAAAGTTAACAGTAATAACTAAAAATTATGCAAATATTATGCACAAGTTTTGATTCCAAGAAGAAGATATAAATAAACTTGTGACAACCAATGATAACACAAAATATCAGAAAATTATGACCTGGTGTCTCTCACACGTAAAGATAAATTTAAATCTTTAAAAATTGCAGTTGAAAGATAAGACAATACAAAGACCCTATCTTACATAGCTGTCATCACAACATGAAGACAGCACCTTCACTGACAGACTGGAATACAGAAGAGCAACAATTTTTCATAATAAAATAATAGAATGATTACAATTAATGACTGCACAAGCAAAATCTTAAGAAGCAGAATTCAGTACCAGCATGGAAGAAAACAAAAATCATTTTTCAGACTAAAATACAAAAGAGAGTTTCAATATTAAAAACATTCTCACACTGACAAAAACCTTAATCTGAATTTTGATCTCAATTCTGAGTTTTGATGTGAATTTGATTATGCATTTTTCATTCAAGCAGTGTATAAAAACAACTTAAGATTTATATCATCATACACCCTTCCCATGCCATCATGTGTCTCACAGGGCTTGCTTGCAGTGTGCCTCGCCATAAGTCTCTATTCTCAGTGTGCTTCTCAGCCTCACCAAGGGATCTAGTGCCTACCATTCCAGCCTCTCTTGTCAGTGTTCTCTTTAGGGCTCTCTTGAGGTCTGCTTCTTTTTTCTTTTTCCAAATGTTTCACAACTGATGGCTTGTTCTGTGATTCTCTGATTGTTTCTCCTCATCATGTGACCCACATAGGCCCACCTTTTTTTCTTGATCACTGATGAGACTGTTTGCTGCACGCCCACTCCTCTGCTTCAGTCTAGAATTCATCCCACTGTAGACAGAGTCGTTATCTTAAGACATATTTGTTCACATGTGTCCAGTCTGCTACTTCTCTGGCTATTTTCCCACTTTCACACGCATGTGGAAGGATGGGTATTACATTTGTGCAGAATATCCTCAGATTTGTTCCTCTGCTTAGGAATTTTGATCTCCATGTTTTTATAAAACTCATATACACCAAAAGCAATACTCTGTTTGTCTGAAAGCATCATCATCATCATCATGTGTGCAGAAATAAAGATGACAACAAGGTCAAATACAAAAACCAGCATTAATTAAAGGTAAAGGTGACCCTATCATGCCTTAAAGCCACATAGGGTTATGGTGTTAGTGCCCTTATTTTCCTTGACCTGTCAGCACACTAGAGGGTGATATGGTCAGTATCACGCCTGGCCACCTTTCCTTCCCCAACTCCAGAAGAAGTCAGGTACCCATTTCTACAGCTAGGTGACTGGGGTGCCTCCAGCCGCATTCAAACCCCCAACTATCACCATGAGAGACCAGTGCACTAACCACTCTGCCACTCAGACTACAATTTGCAAATTTTACTCCACTAAACTAACGCTCACCGCATTCTGTATATGTGAAGGTGTAGTAACTCACGGCATGCCTTCAGTAGCCACGGCTGACAATTACTAAACCTTTATCCTAAAATAAGCTGTTTTGCTTCTGCACAAATTAAAATGTAAAATAACCACAATCCACACAGTTTGTCCTGTTGTTGGGTGAATAATATTTTGAATTACCACAAAAAGCTGAAAAAAAAAAAATTAGAACATCAAATTATCTTCCAGGAGCAAAATAATTGATGGGATATTTGTGGTTGGGACACCAAACAAAAAAACAAAAAACAAAAAAAAACACGGTAAAATCTTTAAAAAAAAAATTAGAAAAAAAAGAATATATATATATAGTGTGACACAGCCTGTGGCAATATCCAGTGCCTGGCCAGTGCTGTCTATAGTATGTCTGCTGTGCATTAAGGGAGACAACTGTTGATAAAATTTATATGGATGTTTGAACTCTCATGTTACACACACTTCTGTGATTTCTAAATGCGTAAGTCTTATCATCCTAATTTTCAAGATGAAGTAGGTGGCAATTTTTTTGTGTGTAAAATGTCTTAAAAATATAATTATACAAAATTTAATTTAAATCTGGAGACAAGGCATACATTAAAATTGTATTAAGACATTAAGCTGTACTCGGTGCACTGCCCTGTCACAATAACTTACTGTCCTATCATGTCAACTTGCTGTCAGATCACATCAACTTGCCATCACATCACACTGACTTGCCATCACATCACATAACTCACCATCACACCACAGAACTCACCATCACACCACAGAACTCACCTCCACACCACACAACTCACCATCACACCACACAACTCGCCATCACACCACACAACTCACCATCACACCACACAACTCACCTCCACACTGACTTGCCATCACACCACAGAACTCACCATCACACCACAGAACTCACCACCACACTGCTTACTTATGCTGATGAAACCACCTGACATCTCAGTCTACAATCCTCAATGAAATTAAACTCAGAGTCAGAATCAAAGCTGACACATGATGAGCAAATGCTGCTGTAGCATCCCTTTAGGAAGTTATGATGATGGGTTATGGGTCTTTTAACCTTTCTGGCGGTCCTTGGACCCCAATCAATCACCGTCCTCATCGTGTAAATCACCTTCCCCCCCCCCCAAAAAAAAAGTCATTTTCAGGGGAATTAACCCACTGGCTTGCTGTGCAAACAATACCGCAATTCTGTCCCTTCACAACATTTAATTCTATGGCTCTTACTGAACCGGGGTCTGTTGTGTGTGTCTATGAGGGAGTTTTTTGGGGGTTTTTTTTCTACCCATGTGCTTGAATAAGATTTGTTTCATTTCTCAGTCTAATATACAGCATAAAACTCAGTGCTCACCAATAAAGAAAATCTTTCTTCCCTCGGGAAGGGATTAAACCTGAGCTAATCCCGCATGTTTGTCCTGGCATCTATTCCCCCAACCCTCCCACATCCCTTCATCCACAAGCTTTTCCTAGCCAACGGCCCGGGACAAACTCCTCGGGACTCAGACTACAATTTGCAAATTTTACTCCACTAAACTAACGCTCACTGCATTCTGTATATGTGAAGGTGTAGTAACTCACGGCATGCCTTCAGTAGCCACGGCTGACAATTACTAAACCTTTATCCTAAAATAAGCTGTTTTGCTTCTGCACAAATTAAAATGTAAAATAACCACAATCCACACAGTTTGTCCTGTTGTTGGGTGAATAATATTTTGAATTACCACAAAAAGCTGAAAAAAAAAAAATTAGAACATCAAATTATCTTCCAGGAGCAAAATAATTGATGGGATATTTGTGGTTGGGACACCAAACAAAAAAACAAAAAACAAAAAAAAACACGGTAAAATCTTTAAAAAAAAAATTAGAAAAAAAAAATATATATATATAGTGTGACACAGCCTGTGGCAATATCCAGTGCCTGGCCAGTGCTGTCTATAGTATGTCTGCTGTGCATTAAGGGAGACAACTGTTGATAAAATTTATATGGATGTTTGAACTCTCATGTTACACACACTTCTGTGATTTCTAAATGCGTAAGTCTTATCATCCTAATTTTCAAGATGAAGTAGGTGGCAATTTTTTTGTGTGTAAAATGTCTTAAAAATATAATTATACAAAATTTAATTTAAATCTGGAGACAAGGCATACATTAAAATTGTATTAAGACATTAAGCTGTACTCGGTGCACTGCCCTGTCACAATAACTTACTGTCCTATCATGTCAACTTGCTGTCAGATCACATCAACTTGCCATCACATCACACTGACTTGCCATCACATCACATAACTCACCATCACACCACAGAACTCACCATCACACCACAGAACTCACCTCCACACCACACAACTCACCATCACACCACACAACTCGCCATCACACCACACAACTCACCATCACACCACACAACTCACCTCCACACTGACTTGCCATCACACCACAGAACTCACCATCACACCACAGAACTCACCACCACACTGCTTACTTATGCTGATGAAACCACCTGACATCTCAGTCTACAATCCTCAATGAAATTAAACTCAGAGTCAGAATCAAAGCTGACACATGATGAGCAAATGCTGCTGTAGCATCCCTTTAGGAAGTTATGATGATGGGTTATGGGTCTTTTAACCTTTCTGGCGGTCCTTGGACCCCAATCAATCACCGTCCTCATCGTGTAAATCACCTCCCCCCCCCCCAAAAAAAGTCATTTTCAGGGGAATTAACCCACTGGCTTGCTGTGCAAACAATACCGCAATTCTGTCCCTTCACAACATTTAATTCTATGGCTCTTACTGAACCGGGGTCTGTTGTGTGTGTCTATGAGGGAGTTTTTTGGGGGTTTTTTTTCTACCCATGTGCTTGAATAAGATTTGTTTCATTTCTCAGTCTAATATACAGCATAAAACTCAGTGCTCACCAATAAAGAAAATCTTTCTTCCCTCGGGAAGGGATTAAACCTGAGCTAATCCCGCATGTTTGTCCTGGCATCTATTCCCCCAACCCTCCCACATCCCTTCATCCACAAGCTTTTCCTAGCCAACGGCCCGGGACAAACTCCTCGGGACGCAGACATCAGTATAAATTTTCACCGCCGTCTGCCCTATCCATCTCATATCACGTGGAAAAATAACTTATCACGCAGCCATACAAGCATTCAACATCACGACGGCATATTATTTTTTACACCCCCGTCTATGTTAAAAAGACTGGCCACTGAATTTCCACATTGAAAAACATTTGAAAAAAAATAAAAAAGACAGGTAGGATATTTGTCTTCCCTTAAGACAAGTACAGCGTATTCTGGTGTTCCTCACCTTGCATGTAAATATTCTGTTCCTAAGTCTCACTATGCCAGAAATATGGGATGGATTCATTTAACCCCGCTCCCCTAGGCTTTTGATTAAAAACGGTTCAACGGACTGGTGGGACCTGAACCCTACATCCTTTCTTCAATCAGTAGATCCTTTAATAACTCAGCTAAGATAACACAACCTTCTCCAGTTAAACAACTACAGACAATTCACCAAAAAAAAAATTTTAAAAACAGGCTCAAATGTGTATGACTCGGAAGGGCAATTTGTTTACGAAAAAAATCTATAGTGTTACATTGTAAAGCATGTCCGTAAAATCATGAAACGTTGCGTCACATGTTGGCAGAATGATGTTTCATACTGCGTCACATGTTGGCAGAATGATGTTTCATACTGTGTCATAGGTTTGATGAATGGCACTTCATAATCTGTCAAATGTTGGTATAATGACGTTTCATAATTTGTCACATGTTTGATGAATGATGTTTCACACTGGGTCACATGTTGGTAGCATGACATGTTATAATTTGTCACATGTTGGCATAATGACGTTTCATAATTTGTCACATGTTTGTTGAATGACATTTCATACTGCATCACATGTTGGCAGAATGACATCTCATACTGCGTCACGTGTTGGCAGAATGACATTTCATACTGCGTCACATGTTGGCAGAATGACGTTTCATACTGCATCACATGTTGGCAGAATGACATTTCATACTGCGTCACATGTTGGCATAATGACATCTCACACTGTCACATGTTGGCATAATGACATTTCATACTGCTTCATATTTTGGCAAAATGATGTTTCATACTGCCTCACCATCACGTGACTATGTACCCAAAAGCAAATGCACAAAAAAACATTTCAATCCTTCTTTAATGTTGTGACATCATCATGGCTTTCAGCTCTGATACTTCACGAGTTTCAAACCTCTCCATGACTTTATGCCCACGGTGTACTTAGACTACAATGCCACACTTCTTCACACACTCCCCAGTTTAAACAGGTTTTCACTATACATGAAAACAACATGATACATTATATTATAAATAAATTAATTAACTATTTGATGCATAAATATATATATATATATCTCAAAGTAGAGTAAAAAAAATAACATACATAATACAGCATTAATGATCATACTGAAGTCATTACTTTGAACAACAGCTCTAGCAAATATATCGCATTTCCGTCATCTATCTTCGCTTGGCTTGCCCGGCAAGAGTGTCAATATCTTGCAGCAACAATTAACCTGTCTCCCTTATAATATGCCAGCTTTTTTTTTTTCATTCACTCTGGTCAAAAAAAAAATTTTAAAAACAGGCTCAAATGTGTATGACTCGGAAGGGCAATTTGTTTACGAAAAAAATCTATAGTGTTACATTGTAAAGCATGTCCGTAAAATCATGAAACGTTGCGTCACATGTTGGCAGAATGATGTTTCATACTGCGTCACATGTTGGCAGAATGATGTTTCATACTGTGTCATAGGTTTGATGAATGGCACTTCATAATCTGTCAAATGTTGGTATAATGACGTTTCATAATTTGTCACATGTTTGATAAATGATGTTTCACACTGGGTCACATGTTGGTAGCATGACATGTTATAATTTGTCACATGTTGGCATAATGACGTTTCATAATTTGTCACATGTTTGTTGAATGACATTTCATACTGCATCACATGTTGGCAGAATGACATCTCATACTGCGTCACGTGTTGGCAGAATGACATTTCATAATGCATCACATGTTGGCAGAATGACATTTCATACTGCATCACATGTTGGCAGAATGACATTTCATACTGCGTCACATGTTGGCATAATGACATCTCACACTGTCACATGTTGGCATAATGACATTTCATACTGCTTCATATTTTGGCAAAATGATGTTTCATACTGCCTCACCATCACGTGACTATGTACCCAAAAGCAAATGCACAAAAAAACATTTCAATCCTTCTTTAATGTTGTGACATCATCATGGCTTTCAGCTCTGATACTTCACGAGTTTCAAACCTCTCCATGACTTTATGCCCACGGTGTACTTAGACTACAATGCCACACTTCTTCACACACTCCCCAGTTTAAACAGGTTTTCACTATACATGAAAACAACATGATACATTATATTATAAATAAATTAATTAACTATTTGATGCATAAATATATATATATATATATCTCAAAGTAGAGTAAAAAAAATAACATACATAATACAGCATTAATGATCATACTGAAGTCATTACTTTGAACAACAGCTCTAGCAAATATATCGCATTTCCGTCATCTATCTTCGCTTGGCTTGCCCGGCAAGAGTGTCAATATCTTGCAGCAACAATTAACCTGTCTCCCTTATAATATGCCAGCTTTTTTTTTTTCATTCACTCTGGTCAAATAATTAATTATTCCAACCAATCCCCGGAGGGTTCTGGTCTGTGTCTTGATGCTCTCTTTTGTATGTATGATCCTTAGTGAGATAAGCCTTGAACCTCACTAAACTTTTATAATGGACAAGATGAAAGCTGAGACTGCTCCATGTTCTCTGGCAAATGGTGGCGTGTGCGAAAGGTACGGATGAAGAATTCAGTGGATTCTATCCTAGAGGTTTAGTATCGTCCTTAACTGTGAAAACAAACAATGTGGCAATCAATAAACATATTTTTTTTTCTACAGCAATGACTGAAAAATGTTTAATACCATGAGTAAAGTCAGGGTTGTGATACCTCTAAGAGAAAATAGGTTGCTGCCAAGAAGCAGACCTTTTAAGGGTTGATGTGCTGACCCTAAGCGACATGTTTTGTTTACAAATTAGATGCAGGCAAAAGTGCAGTTCAAAGTTCAAAATTCAGACTCTGGCTTCACTGCATTTGGGACAACCCCATATATGCTCCGCCGCAGCATCTATCCAAGAGCATGCTTGCTAATAGTTCCTGTCAAATGTCAGTTGTTTAAAGGAGTCAAATTAACTGAAGTGCAGGAGAAAATGGAACCATCATGAGTGAATTAAAAGAAAAAAAAAAGTGCAATATTCATGCTGAATGAGACACTGGTTGGCGACCCATAACTGAGTGTTTGTGTCAGGATAAGCGAATCATAACTGATCAAAACACTATTTTACCTCCCCTGGTAACAGACAGTAAGTAAGAACAGGGACAACTGGAGAGCCTTTAGCGTGGCCTATGCTCTCACGGGAGTGAAAGGCGATGATGATGATGATGATGATGAACAGACAGTAGTGTCTGGCTGAATGAACAAGGATCAAAATGCAAAGGCAAACCAGTAAATGAAAAACACCATGCCAAAGATGATGTGTTACAACTGAAGATACAGATATCACAGTTTAGCTGAAAACTGTGCCACAATGCCCTCTTGAAGGAACATGTAGAAGAAGAACAAATCAGACAGTCCTGCCCAGGCACAGAGTAGCATGGCATTAGTTACATTAGTTTACAGATCCAGGCCTAAGCTGCTTCACCTAAAAGCCTACCAGTATTAAGATGGACCAGACAGAAATGATGATGTAAAACATAGGAAACAAAGTTTGGAAGAGGAAACAAAGAACAAAGTTAGGAAGAGGAAACAAAGTTAAGAAGAGGAATCAAACAAAGCTAGGAAGAGGAAACAAAGCTAGGAAGAGGAAACAAAGTTAGGAAGAGGAAACAAAGTCAGGAAAAGGAAACAAAGTTAGGAAGAGGAAACAAACAAAGTTAGGAAGAGGAAACAAAGTCAGGAAGAGGAAACAAAGTTAGGAAGAGGAAACAAAGTTAGGAAGAGGAAACAAAGTCAGGAAGAGGAAACAAAGTTAGAAAGAGGAAACAAAGTTAGGAAGAGGAAACAAAGTTAGGAAGAACCATCATCCACACACTAAGGACACATGCTCTGTTCTCCTCTTCGATACCTCCAGCAGCTCACAGTAACTGATGACACCTGCACTTTGTTACTTGACTATCTGACTATAGCTCTTATAGGAAACAAAATGTTTGTTGTGATGCTCTGTATTATAACCATCTCACAAAAATATGAAAATGGAAAGCAGAAGTGAGTTAGAGGCATACAACATGCAAGACTTCTACCAATAAACAGTGTGACCAACCCAGAGCTGGAAACATCTACCAGGGCTGCAGAGCCAGTAAAGAGGCAACAAAATATGTTGAAAGTCATTACTATCATTCTGTGCTGGCTCCTCATGGAAAACTGGCTGCAATGAATCTTCAGCTTGTTATCCCACAGTGGACTAGGCCGAGGCGGATAATGGCTGCAATGAATCTTCAGCTTGTTATCCCACAGTGGACTAGGCTGAGCTGGATAATGGCTGCAGAGTCTGCTAGCACAATCTGGTGTATCAACAGAAATATTCTCAGAAACACACACTTCGCTGAACAGGCCATCAATTTTCATTCTAAGGAATAACTTGCCAGGTGCCCTGTGACATTTCTATGTCTTAGGGGGCGTGAAGTGTTAGGGCTTTCACATTTCTAAACCTCACATTTGTCATACAGGGAAGCTAGCACCCATCCTCACTACTTTTACTTCCCCATGAGAGATCCCCCATTGCCCATTTCTTGAGGGCTGGGTTGACACCAAGAAGTAAGAGAGAGGATTCAGCGGCAAGTACTTACATGGTGTATATATAAAAGGCTGATCACATATAGTCCCACAATTATGAACAGCAGAATATACTGTGTGTAGTTCAAGAACTCCTGCACAGAACAGAAATTAAAACTGTTATAACACTGCCATTACACTTACTAAAAATGATAATATCTTTAAAAAAAACCTGACATTAAATATGATAATAGCTAAAAAAATTATACTGAATATGATAATATAAAAATTACATTAAATATGATAATATTGACATTAAATATGACAATATCTAAAAAAAAACATTATACTGAATATGATAATATAAAAAATGGCATTAAATATGATAATATCTAAAACATGATATTAAAAATGATAGTATCCAAAAAAATTATATTAAATACATAAGACTTTAAAAAATACATTAGTCAATGTAATGACAATTTGCATAATTTAAATCAAGATCAAAATTAAAATCAAGATCAAGAGGGTGATTCACAAATCTCCATACATAGAAAAAACTCTGGAATATAACCCTAATCTCTGGCTGGATGTATCCAGTGACTATATGTCACAGAAAGTCACTTCATTCAGCTTCTCTGGCTGGATGTATCCAGTGACTATATGCCACAGACAGAAAGTCACTTCACTCAGCTTCTCTGAGAACTAACTTTGTTTCTTACATGTCACAGAAAGTCACTTCATTCAGCTTCTCTGGCTGGATGTACCTAGCGACTACATGTCACAGAAAGTCACTTCATTCAGCTTCTCTGGCTGGATGTATCTAGCGACTACATGTCACAGAAAGTCACTTAATTCAGTTTCAAAACATCAGAAACCCAAGAAACAAATAAATATGTGCTGCTCCTCTCCCATGCAACTTTCTGAGCAAAAACAATAAATCCCTGTAAATGCTAATCCTGAACACCTCACACAGCCTACCTAGCATACATGCAAGATTTAAATGCTTCAGCCACATATGAATCTATAGGCAAAATTAGGGAAAAAACATTTTGAAGCTGATGATCTCAGAATATCAGCCACAAAATCTGACTGTCTCAAAAGAAATAAATGTTAAATAAAATATTAAATAACATCATCAAAGTCAAACCAGCTTTCATCAGTCACCAAAGCCACCTTCTCTGAGAACCACATCTGCTGTCACTCATAAGACAAGAAAGGTACAGAAATGCTGCATATTCTTTGTCTTTTTGGTTTCAACAGAGAATTTTACCAACACTGAGCAGCAAAAGAAGCCAGAGATCTTGAAGCTCAGATTGTCTGGTAAAATACTGTGCATCCAATAAAAACAAAAAGAAATGATGACCAAAATAAACACCAGATGAGACTCCACAAGGGAAATAAGAACAGGGCAAACTCAAAAACAGATTGAGATAAAATTTTCATCTTCAGCTCCAAAGTGCGGTTGAGAAACTGAAAGACAACCCCAAGGACTAAATGTTCACAGCTTTCCTACAAAACACAGCAAATTGCTCCTTTTTTTTCTAATTATTTTCTCATTCTTATTTGTTGTACATTATTTATGTGAATTTATATTTTATCTCGTTTCCCTATTTCTTTGTCCTGTATACTTTTTGTATGACTGAAGTGTAAACCTATTGAAGAAGGCTGGCTAGTAAAGAGGATTAAACAGAGAAAACTTCAATATTTTGGACACATTAAACTCCATGATAATCTAGAGAAGACCATCTTGGAAGGGTACATAATGGGAAAAAGAAAGAGACCAAGGTGAAGATGGCTGCAAGACATTGTTGATTGTTGATGATCTGCAAATGGATGCATCAGCAGCAGGGCATCTTGCTCACAACGGAGAGGCCTACAGGAGTGCTGTTAGGGAGGTAAAGTTCTGCAAGGGACATGCAAATGAATGAATGAATGAATGAAAGAATGAATAAATGAATGAATGAAGTGTAAACAGAAACATCACAACTATGTGCTCATTAATTAATAAAGCTGTTTCTACTTTTGTTTTAAACAGTTTGAACATTTTGTTATCACAGCTTCACTGCTGTGGTTTTTATATATGTTTATATATTTAGTTTTATACACACAGCCAAACTATTCATGTGAAGCCAAATAACTGACCTGATGGAGAATTTTTCTCTGTATCTCACATGACTTTGGGCATTATGAAGAACGATGATGATGAAAATGAGGGACTTAGAATTCAGAGTTCGTTCTCTAACATTTTTCTCCACACTGCATGATCTGAAAACATGACTTTCTTGTTTCTGGACTCCTTAACTTGCCCAATCAAGGACATACTGACACACCGCTGAAGTGCCATTGATGTGAATGTCAAGTGGACTTGGATACTACCAATATAAATGTCAAGAGTGTTTTTAGAAGCTGTAATCACAGTCATAAAGCAAAAATAAAAACACTGCCAGCCCTGAACTGCCGGTCAGAAATTCTGTACAAAAATAGGTCTCAAAATTCTGCCATGATCTTACTGAATGCTTAAAAACTGCTTAAAAATTCCCTGATTATGCTTTTGTCTAGACCTACACAACTAAAAGTCTTCTCTTCTGCCAATGAATTAGTTCTCTACACATGTTTGGTGTGCTTGGCCTCTATGCTTCTTAAGCCTACTAACTTCATACAGAAGACTTTAATGCCATTGTAGCCTTGACCTTGCAAACTATCTGGCATAATATACAATGACATATACACAGCAACTTCCACTATAGTGTAGTACAACGTAATCAGAACGAGGCTGTGACCTTTTTCTTGTTATTAATTTAGGTCAAAGTTCACATCTTAAGGCACTACACATTTTATACCTTCTGAGACCTCTAAACAACATAAAAGCAGGTTCTTCATGCAAAAAGTTAATGAAGAAATGACTCACATTCCAGAACATTCCACAAAGTTTTTGAAAAAAAAAGTAGGAATTCTCTAAATACGAGATAAAACTGACCCAAATCTTGTCTAGGATGATTGGAATCAGAATGTACTGCAACAGCGCTTGGCCCTCCAATATTCTCCACAGGTAGAATATGACTACAGTGGTTGCAGAGTGACAAAGGTCTGACTGTAGCACCTGACCAGAGAAAAGTCAGCAAACAAAAGAATGAATGAATGAATGAAAGAATGAATAAATGAATGAATGAAGTGTAAACAGAAACATCACAACTATGTGCTCATTAATTAATAAAGCTGTTTCTACTTTTGTTTTAAACAGTTTGAACATTTTGTTATCACAGCTTCACTGCTGTGGTTTTTATATATGTTTATATATTTAGTTTTATACACACAGCCAAACTATTCATGTGAAGCCAAATAACTGACCTGATGGAGAATTTTTCTCTGTATCTCACATGACTTTGGGCATTATGAAGAACGATGATGATGAAAATGAGGGACTTAGAATTCAGAGTTCGTTCTCTAACATTTTTCTCCACACTGCATGATCTGAAAACATGACTTTCTTGTTTCTGGACTCCTTAACTTGCCCAATCAAGGACATACTGACACACCGCTGAAGTGCCATTGATGTGAATGTCAAGTGGACTTGGATACTACCAATATAAATGTCAAGAGTGTTTTTAGAAGCTGTAATCACAGTCATAAAGCAAAAATAAAAACACTGCCAGCCCTGAACTGCCGGTCAGAAATTCTGTACAAAAATAGGTCTCAAAATTCTGCCATGATCTTACTGAATGCTTAAAAACTGCTTAAAAATTCCCTGATTATGCTTTTGTCTAGACCTACACAACTAAAAGTCTTCTCTTCTTTGGTGTGCTTGGCCTCTATGCTTCTTAAGCCTACTAACTTCATACAGAAGACTTTAATGCCATTGTAGCCTTGACCTTGACAAACTATCTGGCATAATATACAATAATACACAACAACTTCCACTATAGTGTAGTACAACGTAATCAGAACGAGGCTGTGACCTTTTTCTTGTTATTAATTTAGGTCAAAGTTCACATCTTAAGGCACTACACATTTTATACCTTCTGAGACCTCTAAACAACATAAAAGCAGGTTCTTCATGCAAAAAGTTAATGAAGAAATGACCCACATTCCAGAACATTCCACAAAGTTTTTGAAAAAAAAAAAGGTAGGAATTCTCTAAATACGAGATAAAACTGACCCAAATCTTGTCTAGGATGATTGGAATCAGAATGTACTGCAACAGCGCTTGGCCCTCCAATATTCTCCACAGGTAGAATATGACTACAGTGGTTGCAGAGTGACAAAGGTCTGACTGTAGCACCTGACCAGAGAAAAGTCAGCAAACAAAAGAATGCCTGAATTATGTTAATGATTTCTTTTAAAGATCTCTTTCAAAATTCTACAGAATTACAAAACTGCCATGACCAGTTATTACATTCAAAATCGCTGAAGCACAATGCTCATAATGATGACTATTTAACTCCCATGAATATTTCTTCTCCTGCGTTTGCTTCTAACCACCGAGATAGCCCCTGTGCTCTGTGTCTGCTTACGCGATCCTTGAGATAAGTATCATTTAGGATGGGGTCAGGGCACAAGGTGATTTGGGCCCTATTCTGTGACAGGTCACAGAGGCGGAGATGTGTGACACTGCTAGTTTTCACTGCACCAGCTTCATGAACAGACTTCAATCCCAGGCGGTCCGTGCAGAATCTAGGCGTCTCGGTGAACTAAATGTTCCCTGCAGCTGAAGGCATCCTGATGAACTCGTGATGAAGTTGCTCCTCTGGTCAAACAACCTGAAGCATGTCGGAGAGAAAGGGAGGGGAAAGTCTGTAGCTTTCTCCAGTTTTTCAAGGCAGCTCCACAGCTTCTGCTCCAGGTCCTGTCCTTCCGGCCATGTATGACAAGACAATCTGCATCAACTGTGCCACTTTTCTAGCATGTTCCATCATGTGGATTATAAAACTCTCAAAAGGTGTCAGACACAAAACTGTGCATAAGCTACTTCAAGAAAATGTTTTAGTACAGAGCTTATTTTCATGAAATTATTAACACTAGTTATTTTAAACAAAAACTTATAGCTATTTTTTAAACTGTTAACTTTAGCTGAAAATTCTCATATTTTTTACATGAATGAAAATGAAACCAAAAAAAAAAAAAAATGAATATTAGAAAGAAACAGTCTAATTTCACTTGAATATTCTCATAATAGAAGAGCTGGATAATATTAGATGAGAATCAACAGAAAGATAAGCTGAGGCTGATGCAGAAAGAGGCAGACAGCATGGCATAGACTACAGTAACAAACTGAACAAGAAAGTAGAACCAGGCTTGAAGTATCCCAGTCAAAGTGGAATGGAAGGACAAAACTAGGAGCCAGATTCTGAAACAATTCTTCAAGGAGTCATCAGTATAAATGTACTACTGATGAAGGAGTCACCAGCATAAATGTACTACTGATGATGGAGTCACCAGCATAAATGTACTAGTGATGAAGGAGTCACCAGCATAAATGTACTACTGACGAAGGAGTCACCAGCATAAACGTACTACTGATGAAGGAGTCACCAGCATAAATGTACTACTGATGAAGGGGTCACCAGCATAAATGTACTACTGATGAAGGAGTCATCAGTATAAATGTACTAGTGATGAAGGGGTCACCAGCATAAATGTACTAATGATGAAGGGGTCACCAGTATAAATGTACTAATGATGAAGGGGTCACCAGCATAAATGTATTAATGATGAAGGGGTCACCAGCATAAATGTACTACTGATGAAGGGGTCACCAGCGTAAATGTACTACTGATGAAGGGGTCACCAGCATAAATGTACTACTGATGAAGGGGTCACCAGCATAAATGTACTATTGATGAAGGAGTGACCAGCATAAATGTACTACTGATGAAGGAGTGACCAGTATAAATGTACTACTGATGAAGGAGTGACCAATATAAATGTACTACTGATGAAGGAGTGACCAGTATAAATGTACTACTGATGAAGGAGTGACCAATATAAATGTACTACTGATGAAGGAGTGACCAGTATAAATGTACTACTGATGAAGGAGTGACCAATATAAATGTACTACTGATGAAGGAGTGACCAGTATAAATGTACTACTGATGAAGGAGTGGCCAGTATAAATGCACTACTGATGAAGGAGTGACCAGTATAAATGTACTACTGATGAAGGAGTGACCAGTATAAATGCACTACTGATGAAGGAGTGACCAGTATAAATGTACTACTGATGAAGGAGTCACTAGTATAAATGTACTACTGATGAAGGAGTGACCAGTATAAATGTACTACTGATGAAGGAGTCACTAGTATAAATGCACTACTGATGAAGGAGTGACCAGTATAAATGTACTACTGATGAAGGAGTCACTAGTATAAATGTACTACTGATGAAGGAGTCACTAGTATAAATGTACTACTGATGAAGGAGTCACTAGTATAAATGTACTACTGATGAAAAAATCAGTGACAGACTGGGATTAAGGGTTTAACACTGTGGCTAAACAGCCCTGACAAGCACAACAAAGACAAGTGACTGTGATCATAAATGCCAACAAGAGCTTGCAGAGAACATAAAAAAAAAAAACAAAAACAACAGAAATGGCTGCCCCTTGTCAACTAGCACAAGACTGAAATAAGGCTCAACACCCAAATTTAAAATGTCCTGCCAGTACTTACTGAGCTTTCGGGAGTCTTCATGGGCACCTGAAATATATCCTTGAAATCTCCAACCACCAAGTCCCAGAACTTGCCAGCACAAGCCAAGCACAGACCATAGCAAAAAACTTTCCAGAAAATATACTTCTTACTGTAAGTCTCCCTGCTGCCTGGACTGTGGCCATTGGCCGGAAGACCTGACTTTACCATGGCCTCTTGGTTTTTGCTCCAGCTGGGCAGTTCCTGTCTGTAGGGATCAAATTTTTTAAACAGGTGGAAAAGAATTCCAAAACACAGGAAAACACCTCCAAGGGCATCGCATGTTGTGTCCACGTAGTACCCTGCGGTTGCTCGGACGGACTGGAACTGGAGGTGCGTGCCAGACTGTGAACGGTAGACAACTCCGTCGAATGCATCGAGCCATGTCCTGATTTGGAAAATGACAACGCCAACCCTGCGGTCGTACAGGTTCTCGGAGGCGACAAACTTCCCTGAAATAAGTCCAAGAAACAGATGTGTGAAAGAGATCATGTTGGGGGTTATAAAGCTGAACACCGTGGAGAACTTTGTGACCATGTCAAAGTACTCTGCACTGGGACTGATTATGTACTGGCTTGTGTGATCATTCATAAGTGCCTTGACTGATAAATGTGTGAATGGGGAGTACATCTCATCAGCTGGTCCAGGCTTAGAATCTTCCACAATGTTCACCGACTTAAACCTCATGAAGAGAATTATATCCATGACGAAATAGTAGATGACGAGAACAATACCCACAAATATACAGCCTGTTTTAGCATCTCGGAACACGCTGATTCCACACACAGGCATTTTTGGTGATGCTTCACAGCAGAGGACTCTTCGAGGACAGGAAGGAGGTGGAGTCCAGTAAGCAGTCAGCTGTGGGCATGGGCATAGCAAACAGGTGTTCTTCTGTCTGTGGGCAACAACAGAAAAACATAAAATAAAACCAATGAGCACAGCACGAGACAGAAAACTTGCTTATGGAAACAAAATGAGCTGACTATAGATTTCTAGATTTGCTCCACTACATTACAGTCAACGCTGTTGGCACCTGACATGATTCAATGGCCTTGACAACTGTCTCATTATTGTGACAGTTGCCTATGCTCCTTATAAAAGTTTGGTAACTCTTAAAAAAAAAAAAAGACTAGTGCAGACACAGCAAAAGTTACTCACCTTTGTTTTACAGACATGTTGTATAGGGAAGTCATTTGCTTCTATGAGATGAAAGCAGTTCTCAGAAAACAAATGAAATCCCTCACGAGTATTTAAATTTTAAAATTAAATCCACCAAATGTCTGCTATTAACTCCTCAACTACCAATCCTGATGTAAAAAAAAAAGTTATTATGTATTTTTATATCACAACAATAAGCTTCAGCACTTGTTTAAAATGAAACTAACTGGTTGGTTCAGTAAGAGTTAATTTGGTTATCCAGAAAAAGAAAAACAAGAGTTAATTTTCTATCTCAAAGTGGTCTTAAAAACAATTCTCATTTCTCCATACTACACTGACAAAAGGAACCAATTTCTCTGTAGTAATAAAAAGAAATGAGCTGAATTTTTCATGTAATACTGCAAGTGGGAGTCTGCTTTTACCAATCCAGTTGTGACAAAAATCTGAGCTGAACTGCTCATCTCATACTGGAAACAGGGTTTCATTTACCCATCCAGCAGTTGCGAACGAAGAAGAAGACTCATCCAGTAGAGAAATCTGAGCTGAACTGCTCATCTAATACTGAATATATAGCGTTTGCTTTAGCCATTAAGCAGTGAGAAACTGAGCTGAACTGCTCATCTAATACTGAAAACAGGGTTTCATTTACCCATCCAGTAGAGAAATCTGAGCTGAACTGTTCATCTGATCTTCTGCTTTATCCCTATACTAAATCATGAACACAATTTATATCCCAGAAACAAAGTCTTCTTATTAGTGGCTTTTTTTTCAGTTTTTAATCTCATCACTGAGTGATGAATTGAACATTATTTTAATTTTTGTACATCATAAATAGGCCATTGAAATATTCACAAATAATGTAACACCCACAGTTAGAGGTGTGTGTATGTGGGATAGAGACAAAGACACACATTCAACATCATGAAGACAATGATGTCATTCCGGAATTTGCCCATAAAAAAGAAAAATGAGATCTGTAAAATGCTATATCTTTCTATATTACTGAATAGAGCAGAAACTTGGACTCAAACAAAAATGTCGGAGTGGATGATAAATGCAGCAGAAACGTGGTTCTACAGAAAACTAGGTCACATAACATGGAGAATGAACGGAACAAATGCACAAGTTTTAGAACAACTCCAAATGCAATGTGAACGACTCAGAGAAACAAGGATCGAGAAAACAAAATATGTATGGCATACGCGAAATCATGATAATATACTGAAGACTGTATTAGAAGGAAATGTGGAAGGAAAATGAGCAAGAGGCCGGCAGAGATGTAGCTGGGAAGATAACATAAACGAGAATGGACAGGATACAGCTTGGCTGAGTGCAGCATAAAGGCAAAATGTATAAACTAGGAAAAAAAAAAGTAGAAACAGCTTTATTACTTGACATATTTTTGACACAGTTATGACGTTTCGGTGTGAGCCTTAATTATACAAAAACACGCCGGATGATGAAGTAGAGAGAGGAGATAAAAGTATAAATTCGCATTAATGCTATTAAAAACAACAACAAATAAAATGAATAGAGCACTTAGCTGTAACTTGTAAAAAGCTTCTTCCTACATTTTTCCTAATTTATACATTTTGGTATCACGGCTTTACTGCAGTGGCTCCGTGTATAGTTATATAATCATAAACTAATTATCGTGTTACCATCAAGGCAAGGGAGCGAGAAAACAGGAGATACATTACCGCCAACCTCCATTCTAAAGACGGCACATGATGATGTTGGTGTTTAATTGAGAAGGATGGACCACATATTACTGGCCCAGGATTCACGACAATGACACAGACTGTGAGTCATATTAAACTACCTTCTAAACAAATAAAATTTAAAATATAACAGGCTGGGAGTCAATAAACTACCTTCTAAATAGATTAAATTTTAAACATCCAGAAATGGAATACAAGGAAATTATCAACTTCCATGTATTGACCTAAAATGCCTTTTTAAATCCTTATATATTATGTGATTCTGAACTTGTTCTGGTAGAAACAGTTCTTCCAAAGTAAAACACATTAATCACTTGCCATCTACCCTCAACTCCGACTAACATCTCTGCTTATTCTGTATAAACGCATGAAGACCCCGGCATTGAAGTGCACGCGATGAAGCTAAAACATGCAGAATGATAAGTTTCTTTTACCAATGTCAACTCCGTGCACAGAAAAACAAATACTGACGCGGCATCGCGGATTGAAGATATCGGATTCTGGTCCCGCCATCGCCTCCATTAGCCGGGATTATAGAGAGCGCTTATGGACTTGTCCTGATCCCAATAATGATACCATTTAGCATATGAACTTTTGATATGGACGATTATACCACAAGCTTCAAGGTATGGACCCCCACCCCGTGCTTATATCAGCACAGATGAAAAACTAGGGCTCAGCATACCATAGTTCGACTTGCTACCGCTGTACCTTGAACTAACTTTAAACTGCAGTTTCGAAGGTGAAGTATATCTACGCTGTAACATATGGTAATCTCCCCCCTCTCAATGTAAACATATAACATGGTAATCTTCCCTCTCCCTGTAACGCATACTATGGTAATCTCCCCCTAACCTCAGATACCTTCCGAACCTATCTTCGTTTACCTTCCGTGTCCGCCTATCAGCCTTTCACCTGTAACAATATTGATCTCATGCGTGTTTTCCCATTCCCAACAGCTACGCCATGGAAACCTGAAGGAAACAGAAGAAGAGGCCGACTGATGACAGCTCGGAGAAAGACTATATAAACCGGAACAGGCAGCACGCAACACAGAACGCAATGGCTACATGTAGATCAGTGATTACCAAAATCTGTCTTGTCTCAGACCCCCCTAAAGCCACTGATGGTCTCCTTATAGTCCACTTATCACCCCGTGTCAATACAAATACTTCATCGCTTCTAGTATCCTGTATACTACTGACTTTCTCCACGGAACTCCACCTGACTTTTATAAGACCCAAAAAGGGTTTGGGCAGCCCTTCTGGAGATGATGTGTATGGCAGTACAAACTGCTGTTAAAAAACTGTGGGAAGAGAAGAGCCAGCAAGACACTGGAGAAAGCGAGATGAAGTAGAAAAGGCCAGGTGGCCATGGAAACGGAGAAAACAAGGGCTTTAAGTGATCGAGAAAGGGATCTCTTGTCTCCAGTACAGGACTCTAAGTTAGTTTTACCAACCTGAAGGTTAGAACTAAGCTATAGTTAATTTTGCCAACTTGAAGGATAGAACTAAGCTATAGTTAATTTTGCCAACCTGATGGCCAGAATTCTGCTATAGTTAATTTTGCCAACCTGATGCCTAGAACTAAGCTATAGTTAGTTTTGCCAATCTGACGGCTAGAATCAAGATGCCCTCGAGGCAGAGGTGCCCCGCTTCAACATATAGTCTGTGCACAACTAAGACACAGTGTCTGAACAAGTTAAAGGAGAACTTATTTATAGTTTCACTTCACTAACTCTCACATCATATTTATGTTACTCTCTGCCTAGGCTAGGAAGATTAAAGATCATTTCATCTACATCACGCGCCTCCAGTGTGTTTCATTCTGTACAATGAACTGACTGACTGGACCTAACTGTTACATTCTGTACAATGAACTGACTGACTGGACCTAACTGTTACATTCTGTACAATGAACTGACTGACTGGACCTAACTGTTACATTCTGTACAATGAACTGACTGACTGGACCTAACTTACATTCTGTACAATGAACTGACTGACTGGACCTAACTGTTACATTCTGTACAATGAACTGACTGACTGGACCTAACTGTTACATTCTGTACAATGAACTGACTGACTGGACCTAACTTACATTCTGTACAATGAACTGACTGACTGGACCTAACTTACATTCTGTACAATGAACTGACTGACTGGACCTAACTGTTACATGAGAAGTGGAAATGCTAGTCCACCAGGAGGTCCCCAAAGACACGGCCAGTTACTAAATACTCCGCACGAATATCAGAGCTCGCAACACGTCATCTTCCATCACACTTGGCAATCACCGACCCATATCTGACCAAGACCCTCCGTTGGTGCCCCCGCAATAGGGCCTAACCTGGTTAACGGGGTGGGGATCGCCATACTCCCTATGGTGGTGGAATGTTCTAAAGAAGCGATGCAACCCCCCCCCCCCGGGGACTGAAAAATAAAAATATTTGCTATAACCCAATCCCACACAACGCTGTGTCTCTTCACCTTCACTGCATCCGCTGCAAAAAAAGAACACCAGCTGACAGTTCCAGGTAGAATGAAGAAAAGACTCCACCAAAACATCCACGTCTGTGCCTCTTAAGTACCGCGACATACAAATGTACACTCACAGCGTCAAAACATAAAGCAGCACATACACGTACTTCTATCACAGTGCCACAACCTCGCCGGTCGTCTTAACCCTCTTACACTATCCAACCTGCAGATTTAGTCAGTCACGTGACTGGCTTGTTACAGACATGTAAACTATGGAGACTTCTTTTCCCGGCATTCCTATGAACGAAATTCAGCTTGGCAAACTCTGTACCATCAAAACCATGCAATACACAATCTGTATTATCACTATATTTTGGAAATATATATATATATATATAACTAGAAAATTATTTCGACCCTTTATGTTTTGAAAATGTAAATTCATGTGTAAATTCATGTATGAGTTTCTTACTTTTTAATCATACCATCACTATCATCTCATGATCTGCAAAAACCCATCATTTCATTATCTCATCTCAAGGGCAGTCATCCTCATTTCACTTGATTTAACTTTGAAATTGTTATTTGTTGAATGTAAATAAGCTTTATTTTACATTACCGCCATTTTACATTACTCATAATAGTCTGAAAGCAACATCGCTGCAAATGCCACTTCAGTTTTTTTGTTTTTTTGTTAGTCTGTGAACCACACACACGTTACGATGGTGTAACGGTTAGAGCACTCGTTTGCCGATCTGATGGTCTCTAGTTCGATCTCGCGTCCCAGTTCGGATCGACCGACACCAAAGTCAAGCCAGCCTCAAAAGAAATGGGTACCTGGGCTTTTCATAGAAAAAACGGGGCGGCGAGAACAGGTGCTGGCATCCGTGCCTCAAACGCTACAATGGCCTAGAAATGTGAGGGCACTTACACACTTCACATCCCTAACGGCATGAAAATGCTACAGGACGCAGACTGAGACTGCTGTTTTAAATCACACATACACACAACATCCGCGTGGTGTATTCTTCTGGGCCTATTTGGGCTGGCTTTATTCTTGAAGCGATTAATCTTGTAATCTTCAATTAATCTAATGCAACACAAAAAGAGGTGCAGATTTCCTTTAGCCATATCTCATGACACATGACTGCTTCACACGTCTTCTTGCGCATACACAGTTCCAACGAAATAAACCACTTTCTTGGCCTAGCTTAGGCGCCTAGATAACTAAAAAAAACCCCACTTTTTGTAACGGCAAGGAAATAAATCAATAAACACCTCATTTCTCTGCGTAGAATTAAAAATGACGAAAACTGCCAGGAATATAAAAATCCTTTCCGACAAAACCACGTTTCTTCGTTGGCCAGAGTTCCTTAGGAACCTTAACAAAACACAGCACATGATGTCGTAAACTTGTAGAGAAACAGACTAATACGACATTTTACACTTTAACCTATCTATCCGCACCGGCAAAAAGCTTCCTACATTCAAAGTAAAAGAGCTTCCACGAGTACGCAAACTAGAATCAAGAGGCCAAAGAACTTTGTGTACACAAACCCTCAGGCATTATCAGCGTTTCTCAAACTTTTTTTTTTTCAAATCTGAGGGAATCCTCCCAGAGATCTCTCAAATACTGGAGGGGAGAGAGAGAGAGAGGGAGAGAGAGAGAGAAAAAGAGAGAGAGAAAGAAAGAGAGAGAAAGAGAGAGAAGAGAAAGAGAGAGAGAGAGAGAGAGAGAGAGAGAAAGAGAGAGAAAGAAAGAGAGAGAGAGAGAGAGAGAGAGAAGAGAAAGAGAGAGAACCACTAAGTCAATCGAAAGCAAACTTTACTTTCTGAATCAACGAGTCGGGGATACATAAAAAAAGTCTACCCGGCGCTTATCTTCATGAGAAGAATCAAAAGAACAGAGTGCTATCAGCATAAGGCACGTTTACAAATGTGTGATGTTCTGCAGTGAGTGATTGTGGGGGAGGGAGGGGGGTATATCAACATGCTATAGCTCATGTTCTAAATAAATACTGCAGCCTGGAAGAATAACAATATGCAGGACTCACAGGACGACCAAGCGGGGGTAAGCTTTGTATCTAGAGTAAGATTTATGCTGAGGTACGGGGAACGGGGGAGAAAACAAACAAATGTAGTAGCTGTGTAGCAGTGGCGCTGGCAGCTGTGTTAATAAGAAAGAAAGAAAGAAGGAAAGAAAGAAAGAAAGAAGCGATAGATGCAGATTTATGATACCTCTGTCGAAAGAAAGACGACTTATCAGATGAGAAAGGAAAAGGCAACAACCAAAGCGATCAATATTTAAACAAACTGTCTTCTTTGAGGACAACAGCAGCAGCACAAAGACAGAACAAAAAAAAACCCCCCAGCTACTAATAATATTGTTCCAAACAAGATATTCTGGTTGTTACATGAGACACCAACCAAGGGCAACTACTTATTAGTTTCTGAATGTTAGTTTCCTGCCATTTATCCACAAGTATTAGCAAGGAGAGCAGAAATCCCCGCCCTGATGCCACTGGTAAGCAGATCACCAAAATACCTACATTATTTCCACGCAGATTTCCATGAAAACATTGGTATTATAAGAGTCTAGAGAGAGGTGTAAAGATGGGCGTGGTATCGTTTTGTGGTGGAGCTTACCGACAAGCCCTGTATTACAGCTCTCTGACAGGAACATCCATCTTATGTGCACTCCCCCCCCCCCCCCCCGGGGAAGGACACGAGTAAAATCACAGCAATCATCTTTTCAACCTCGAGACTAACAAGCAAAGCGCTCAGCACCTGTCTTCTGAACACCACCAGACGCCACTGCTTGAGGAACGCTGCTTCGTACGTTGACATTTGGCCAGGAACAACTCCAGCCAAGGTCACAGTTTACGAGACAAGAGTCATAAACGCTGGTCTACAGTCCTGTATGGCTCATGTTTGCATCCAAGCAGACCTCAGATTATTTTCTTCTTCAGCTTTCCGAGACATTAAGGCTCATTGCTGCAGATAAAGTTCGCCTCTATTCCTCTCTATTCTTAATCTTCTCGCTCCAGTTGGTGACACCAATTTCCTTTCTATCCTCGTCTATGTTGTCTTTCTATCTCTGTCTTAGTCTACCCCCTTCGTCTTGTTTCCCCCATCTTTTGTGCATACATAATTTTCGTTTGTCTACTCTCTTTCATTCTTTCTACATGACCCACCTAGCGTAGTCTGCTTCAAGACATTTATAATTCGTTGGGAGTTAAATAAGCTATTCAGTTCAGTGTTCTTTCTAGCGCTCCATTCTCCATTGTTAGTATCCTTTATGGGCCCAAAGATTCCTCTTAGGATCTTGTTCTCAAAATCTGCAACTGTTGTTCATCTTTCTTTGTTGTACTCTACGTTTCTGATCCATACATGACAGCTGGTCTTATTATAGTTTTGTATATTATTATTTTGGTGTTTTGGGATAAGATTTTGGATTTTAACAAGTACTGCAAGGCAAAGTATATTTTATTGCATATCTGTACTTTGCTTTTAATTTCATCGCTTACTATGTTGCTTCTGTTGAAGGTTGTGCCTAGATATTTGTATGTTTCTGCTTTCCTAATGATCATATCTCTAACATTTATATAACATGGATCATTCTGCCTCTGCTCTCTTGATATCTTCATATACTCTGTCTTATCTTGGTTAATGATCAAGCCATTGATAACTTCTTGCATAGTTTCCCCCACCAGGTCGATGTCATCAGCGTATTCTAGTATTTTAACTTGTTCTTCTCCACGGCTTTCTTCTTTCACTTTCCTGATTACCTTTTCCAGTAGTAGGTTGAATAGTAATGGAGATAATGTATCACCTTGTTTTAAACGAGTTTTTATATTAAAGGGTTCTGATGTTCTTCCTTTATATATATATATATATATATATAATATATATATATATATATATATATATATATATATATAAAAGCTCGGATTTTACGTACAGGAAATAAAGGGCACATATCTGGAGTACCCAGGGCATCTCAACAACAACTAAAGTTACATGTAACACGTAAGCTAAATGCAACATAAAGCTTTATAAAGCTGACATTTAGGGAGCCTTTCTCTGTACGATATAAACAAAACCAGTCTATATCAGAGGTTCCAAAACCTTTCTGATTGGGCATAGTTTCACGTAAGCTAGGGCATTCTTGTTTTATAAAGCTGAGCATGCACACATTAACAGGTAAAACTTGAAGAACCTTCCAGAAATACAATGTGTTTAAACTGCAATAGCTTAGTCCATGAAACGGGACAAAATTTAACGACCATCTTGATTAGAAATCTGTAATTAACTGAGCATTTTAATGTTACTATTTCAGTTTTGAATGACTATATATACACACATATTGCTTACATTGTTAAGTCTCTATAAGTGAGATAACTCCAAGAAGCCAATTAACATGGCTCTGACGAGGCATGAGATAACTCCAAGAAGCCAACTAACATGGCTCTGACGAGGCATGAGATAACTCCAAGACGCCAACTAACATGGCTCTGATGAGGCATGAGATAACTCCAAGAAGCCAACTAACATGGCTCTGACGAGGCATAACGCACGTCTAAGAAAAACATCCTAGTTACCAGCTTCTAACGCTGATTAACTATAATAGCTGTATTTCCGCACTCAAAGTCACTCAAAGCAACAATTCCATTCCACGATGAAGTTAGCTTTCATGGAAATATACCTGAACACTTATAATGTTAAACTTATGTTTGTTTTGTCCCTAAATACAGCTCCTGGCTGAAATATTAGTTGCTTTTGTTGTCATTTGTGCCTTTCTTCTCTAATCTCTTCACTCGTGGTTTAAGGTACTACATCTTATATTCTCCCCTACCTTTTATCTCACAACACAAGTTTCACAACACGTACCACGCCCATGTCCTCCACATTCTTGAAAAACAGAATTTATCCCTAATCACAAGACTGAAACTAGAACAAAAAAGTCCTCTAAAGTGCTCACCATTAACCCGGACTTCAACCTTCAATCCGCCACGATACGCGAGACAAAGATAACCCGCGTCACACTTACGTATCCCACAACAATGATGACGGCTTTGGCCTCTGGGGATAAAAACAGCGCGTGTAACATTTGCCTGACATTTTACCCAAGCAATTTTGCCGGCAATTTTATCATTGACTGATCTCATAATGTAAACGCGCGGAGAGAAAAGCCCGGAATAAGCGTCTACAACCCCGCCTATTATAACATCAACAGGTGCCACAAGTTTCGATATTTCCAACCTGGCAAGCCCGCAACAGTTTGTCTCAGACAACAGTTTTCAGCCGAGCTCCCGCTGATGCAACGTCTCCGGCAAGTTCAAAGTTTTTAGTCTTAACAACCAATTCCTTCCAGACCAAATGTTTACGTAGGATTTAGAGAATTTTTTCCCCCATAAAAACGCAGCATGAAACTGCACCTTGCTGACAGTTATGCTGATGAAGCCAGTGATTTCGATTATTGAGGGAAGATGTTGGCGATATCTGGGGCATGTATTTCTGATCACTGGTAACTCATTACCAGAAGTAGCGCTGAAATGACGCCGCACCGAAACGGGAGTAAAGACAGACCAAAGGAGACGTGGAGGAGTTAAAGGCAGACCAAAGGAGACGTGGAGGAGTTAAAGGCAGACCAAAGGAGACGTGGAGAAGTTAAAGGCAGACCAAAGGAGACGTGGAGAAGTTAAAGGCAGACCAAAGGAGACGTGGAGGAATTAAAGGCAGACCAAAAGAGGCGTGGAGAAGTTAAAGGTAGACCAAAGGAGACGTGAAGAAGTTAAAGGCAGACCAAAAGAGACACGGAGAAGTTAAAGGCAGACCAAAAGTGATGCGGAGAAGTTAAAGGCAGACCAAAAGAGACGCGGAGAAGTTAAAAGCAGACCAAAAGAGACGTGGAGAAGTTAAAGGCAGACCAAAAGAGACGCGGATAAGTTAAAGGCAGACCAAAAGAGACGTGGAGAAGTTAAAGGCAGACCAAAAGAGACGTGAAGAAGTTAAAGGTAGACCAAAAGAGACGCGGAGAAGTTAACAGCAGACCAAAAGAGGCGTGGAGAAGTTAAAGGCAAACCAAAAGAGACGTGGAGAAGAACAACAGAGGATGATGACCAACAGGGCTCACCTAAGCAAGAGAAGAAAAAGGCCAAGGACACAAAACCCTTGCGGATGCCCCATGTGCCTTGGACACCTAAAGGTACAGAAAGAGGAAGGGAGAGAGGGAGGGATTCAAAGGTTCAAAATCTGACCTGGCGTCCCTGCATTCTGGGCAGCACCATATATGCTCCGCCACATGCCACGACATCCATCCAAGAGTACGTCTGCTAACAGTTCCTATCAAGTGTTGGTTGTTTACGATGCGTTTTCTGCCACACAGTTCAGATTTCCTACCAGCACTAATTATCTGAGCGAGGGAGAGTCAGTCTTAACAATATAAACATAGTCTTGACAATATAAACATACATTATACACCATATATGTGTGCCTCTACTTGCATGGTAACGTTATGGAGCGAAGATAACGTGATGTTTAGAAATAAAGAGCACGGGTGATAATTACTGGAAGGTGACAGCTAGAAATAAAAAGCACGGATGATAATTACTGGAAGGTGACGGCTAGAAATAAAAAACGCGGATGATAATTACTGGAAGGTGACGGCTAGAAATAAAAAGCGCGGATGATAATTATTGGAAGGTGACGGCTAGAAATAAAAAGCGCGGATGATAATTACTGGAAGGTGACGACTAGAAATACAGAGCAAAGGTAATAATTAATGGAAGATGACGGCTAGAAATAAAGAGCACGGATGATAATTAATGGAAGGTGACGGCTAGAAATAAAGGGCACGGATGATAATTACTGGTAGGTGACGGCTAGAAATAAAGAGCACGGATGATAATTACTGGAAGGTGGCACTGGAAATAAAGAGCACGGGTGATAACTACTCGAAGATTACGGCTAGAATTAAAGAGCATGGATGATAATTACTGGGCTCTTGCTCGCTCTTGCAGTGTCCTGATCATTCCCATGGATGTTCGCATACTCCTGCAGCGACACAGAGGAAAACATTGTTCAGATTATTGCTTCATGAAAATGTTTCAACGAATTAACATTTCTGAGAATAATGCCGAAATAATAGCGTGTAGTACGATCTACTAGTCTTGAAAATACATGCAGATAAGGCACTTTGGACTTTTCCTCACGCGTCCAAAAGTACATAGTGTAGAACTTGTTGAAGCAGTCATATTTACTGTAATTTGCTCTAACACTTTGCTGTGTTCGTCAAGGGTTTACTATAATTTACTCTAACACTTTGCTGTGTCCGTCAAGCGTTTACTATAATTTGCTCTAACACATTGTTGTGTTCGTCAAGGGTTTACTATAATTTGCTCTAACACATTGTTGTGTTCGTCAAGGGTTTACTATAATTTGCTCCAACACGTTGCTGTGTTCGTCAAGGGTTTACTATAGCTCTAATACGTTGCTGTGTTCGTCTCGGGTTTATTATAATTTGCTCTAACACTTTGCTGTGTCCGTCAAGGGTTTACTATAATTTGCTGGAACACTTTGTTGTGTCCGTCAAGGGTTTACTATAATTTGCTGGAACACTTTGTTGTGTCCGTCAAGGGTTTACTATAATTTGCTGGAACACTTTGCTGTGTCCGTCAAGGGTTTACTATAATTTGCTGGAACACTTTGCTGTGTCCGTCAAGGGTTTACTATAATTTGCTGGAACACTTTGCTGTGTCCGTCAAGGGTTTACTATAATTTGCTGGAACACTTTGCTGTGTCCGTCAAGGGTTTACTATAATTTGCTGGAACACTTTGCTGTGTCCGTCAAGGGTTTACTATAATTTGCTCTAACACTCTGTTGTGTTCGTCATGGGTTTACTATAATTTGCTCTAACACTCTGATGTGTTCGTCTTGGGTTTATTATAATTTGCTCTAATACTTTGCCATGTTCGTCAAGGGTTTACTATAATTTGCTCTAACACTTTGCTGTATGCGTCTCGCGTTTCCAACATGATGATAACTTAAAGTTTCTTTCTTCTAGCACTGCCAAGTTTAAAAAATCAGTTACCAAATTACTTCAGGTTTATGCAATTTCCACTTCTTACTGTCAACTGACGTTGATAAATATATGTGCTTTTTAAACTTAAATCTATTCTGACCAACCAACGAATCGTTCTCAGGCAACACAGATACTGTACCCATAGCACATTTTCTTGTGGCATTTCCAAATTCCTCCCCCTTAAAAGGTCTCCAAGGTGACAGTTGACGCATATAAACTACACAGTAAACAGTGAAAAAAAAAAAAACTACTGAAACTCGCTGCACTGAATAATTAAAAAAAAACATGTTCCCTATCAAGTTACTCCGATATCAATAGATCAGTTTCTAATTGAACACCTACCAATAATCCAGGCACTGAAACTAGAGCAAGCCATGTACAGCGTGCTGATAAGTGCTGCACCGCCTAGCATGGCCCACAGATACTGGCTTCTAGATAAGGTGATAGATAAGGTGATCTGCCCCTTCTTTTCCCCCATACCTACTCCTCCAAGATGTGAAGTAGCAAATTTAACACGTTCACCTTGGATGATACTGCAAATGAAAAGCTTGAGAATACAAACTTAGAAAAGGAAAAAAAAAAAGTAATTCGTCTTGAAAGTAAAGCTAGAATAAGGAGAGTCAGGCGCCATTTGTCATCAACAGCTCCGTACAACGAGCGTGACACGCCGGCTTCTCACATCACTTCAGTCACTCCACATTTTTCAGAGTATGGTTAGCCCCCCACTCCCTCGATCAGCCTCGATCACTGAATGCCTCACACCTCCAGTCCACCCTGCTGTATGAACGGGTACTCGGCACCTCGGTGACGAGAACAAACTATCTCCACAGACGGAGAATATCAGCCCATAAGTTAGGTTACACTACCCGTATGAATGTAAACGGATGGGGAGTAAAACAGGATTTCACTCCCAATTGGGCCCCATAAAATACGAGATTTCACCCGAGTCACAAGTGGAAAAACAAAAAGAAACATTCAAGAGATAATCCTAACAACTACAGTAGGATGCCCAAAGTAAACTTTAACATAACATAAGTGATCGAAAGCTTCTAACTTGAAACCAGAGTACACTGTACACATGGCCGTCAGAAAGTAATTGAAAAATACACACACATACGTACCTTTATAAGCCAACATATTTTACTTACAACTACCAAGAACATAAAATTATGCTTTACTACCACCGTTAATTATGTGGAGAAAGTGCTCCTTTGGAACATTAACTCTGCATTTTGATTGTCCTATACGTCGATATATATCGTCATATATGTAGGTCATGTGATGAGAAGAAACATTAGAGAATACCAAAACAAGCTATCAAGTGGAGAACAACAGGCCGAAGAAAAAGAGGTCGACCACGTGAAACTCTAAGGAGGACATTGTTAAGAGAAGCCAGTTTAGTGGGCATAACATCCCTTGATGAAGTTGAACACAGGGCAATCTGGCACACAAATATGCGATCCCTATGTGACGTTTCACGTCACGGGAAGGATGTAAGATATGTCGATAGTAATTAATAAGATTTTTAAAATGATGAAACATCTTCAAGAGTGTTATGAAATGCTAACAAACGGCAACGTCTAGATAAAGATTGTACAGGTCAACAGTGGTTTAACTTCTACGGATAATCTCGCCCACTCGCCCACCCACCACCCACCCATCTATCCATGTTCACTGTCCAGACAGCTTCTGTTCTAGTCAAAATTTTACTCCAAGACAATTACTTTCATGTTTTATTTCGGTTGAAATATATGCCACTGAAGCATTACTTTCATGTTTTATTTCGGTTGAAATATATGCCACTGAAGCATTACTTTCATGTTTTCTATCTCGGCTGAAATATGTCACTGAAACATTACTTTCGTATTTTGATTTCCCCCAGCTTCCCTACCCCACCCCCCCCCCTTTTTTTTTCTATGTGTGGTCGTTCCAACCTTCGCAACACTGACCACTCAGGTAAACTTCAGGGTATGAAATCCAGCTCAGCCATTATTAATCTCTGTTCACATCGTTACTCAAAATACTGCTAGTCCTCGTTTTTCTACGCCCCATTTGGCGAAGATTCGTTTTTTCCCCACTATCAATCTTCCGACTTCTTGTAAATCTCAAATGTTTTACAATATACAGTACTTATCTAGTGTAGAGCTTCTTATTTTATCATGTGTGTACAAATTATACGGCCACTCTAGTTTGTTTCATGTTTTAAAACATGCCTGTCTACTGGAGGTAAAGCACTGTACATTCACTCTACGAAATTCGCTTTACGTTCATTTCGTTTTCCGACGAAGACGTCTGGGCCGAACCTCGCCAGAAAGCGATGACTTCCTGTATTTAGGCATGTTCCTAGTACTGCTGTATTAATAAATACAGCAGTACTAGGAACATGCCTTCCAGAACGACAACTAGTTCTTGTTACTGTTTTACAGATTGCTATTTTTTTGCAAATATTCTATAAATATTTCATCCTATAAACTCTTAAATGCCATAAAATATCCCGCTATCGACCCACTGTGTGAGTTGGTAACACTTCCATTACACTTTGATCAATTCTGTTTCCAGGAATAGGTGTATTCTGTGCCTTACTGAACAAGATTCGCCTACAAACTCTGCGCTCTAGCGCTTCTGAATATCTGAAAACGAGCACTCCTACGTTAAACTGAGTTTATTTTGCTCTGTGAATGTGACTCACAGACTGGACTGGCCTCCTTATTTCAGTGCAAAGATCACTGCGGGCACGGCTAATTCGAACATAAGACAAACTACTACACCATACCTACAATACATACAGAAACAAAGAATTAAGTGGTTTGCAAACTTAGTGGGAATGATGCTCATACAGCGAGCCGTGAGGGCCTTCAACTGGACACAGATCAAGAGGAAGACCTCGACAAAAAAGATGGATAGATAGTGTTATAGAAATGCTCACGATTTACTGCATGAACATCATCGAGGCCACTCACGTGGGACAAAAAACGCCAACTACTTCTCCCCTCAACAATTCACAGTACATGGGAAAAGATAAAGTAATCACGATACAAGGGGAAAGATAAAGTAATCACGATACAAGGGGGAAAGATAAAGTAATCACGACACACGGGAAAAGATAAAGTAATCACGATACACGGGGAAAGATAAAGTAATCACGATACAAGGGGATGGATAAAGTAATCACGATACAAGGGGAAAGATAAAGTAATCACGATACAAGGGGAAAGATAAAGTAATCACGATACAAGGGGAAAGATAAAGTAATCACGATACAAGGGGAAAGATAAAGTAATCACGATACACGGGGAAAGATAAAGTAATCACGACACAAGGGGATGGATAAAGTAATCACGATACACGGGGAAAGATAAAGTAATCACGATACAAGGGGATGGATAAAGTAATCATGATACTAGGGGAAAGATAAAGTAATGACGATACAAGGGGAAAGATAAAGTAATCACGATACAAGGGGAATGATAAAGTAATTAAGTGCAAAGATCAGTGGAGACAACAGAGGCGTGTTTTCTGAAAACAATGTTAGAGGCATGCAACTTACACAGTTAGGATGAATAATAATGTGGAATATCTTATAAAAGTGAAGAATAAAACATGATTCTAGACAGGCTCCGCCACCAGACCAGCCTTACCGCTGCTGGCTCAACGTTTTAACAGAAGTGGGAGTGGGGTCTTAGCCAGCTCTGATACCCAGGTCTTGATAAGCGTGTCATCATTCTAGTAGGGAACAGTTTTCTTCCTAACGTACTGTGCTCAAAACCGACCTGGCATACACCCTCCCCCCCCCCCTTTACAAGCATGGCCTTCCCCTTCCCATCCAATGCCACCACTGCCCTCATGGGCAACCAAAGTGCCTCAGGGGCAACCACAGTGCCGGAATGCTTGTTTTAATAAAGAGTGACAGAGATGGAAGTATCTACCTTTTCACAACACGAAGGACTTGCGTGGCTGTTTC
The DNA here is from genome assembly GCA_009760885.1 of Achatina immaculata. NCBI lineage: Eukaryota > Metazoa > Mollusca > Gastropoda > Stylommatophora > Achatinidae > Lissachatina > Lissachatina immaculata. Next base: position 23,715,406 of record CM019703.1, on the reverse strand, counting down.
GCTGCCCATGACTGGTATGTTTATGACAAGTTTCATTCTCACTAAAGCATCAGTTTCAGGTCGGACTGGAAGCTATCTGGCCAGATAAGGCCCAAAACTAACAATCTAAATTAGGAGGGGTGATTGATAAATTCTCGGCATAAGGTACAAATACTTGAAAAACACAGTTGATATTAGGTGCAATTGTTGATCAGGTTAATGTAAGATTAAACACCAAGTTTCAAGAACTTAAATGCAACCAATTTTTTTTTTTTACAGGCTACTGAAGTGGTAAGGGGTGGCAGAAATTGAGAAAATGGATACAATTTCTCATCGAGCAGTCATTCGCTACCTCTGCATCAAGGGCTTATCATCGAAGGAGATCCATGAAGATATGGTGGAGACTCTAGGGGAGAGTGCCCCTTCTTACAGAACAGTGAAGAAATGGGCAGCTCAATTCAAACATGGAGAGTCTGGAAGATTATCCCCGTCCAGGAAGACCAAGAACGGTAACCACCGATGAAACCACCAGCAGAATCCATGACATGATAGTGGAGGATCTACGATTAACTGAGCGGTACATTGATACTCTGGGTAAAGCTGGGGCGACCATCCCCAACCCAGCGCGTCACAGGTGGCGGATGGTGAAAGTCCTCCAGATATGGAGGATCCCTGTGAATAAGGAGTTATCCAAATAAGCAGGCGGGGACCAACTGCCGGTAGACTCAGAGAGCGAGGTGGGGTAGTAGGTGGCTCTACTACTCCTATAAAGTGCCTCAGGTGCTCAGTGAAGGGAATACCAGGCGGGTCAGAGGCGCCTTAAAACCTCTCGCTCCCGCTGCCTTGCGGGTAGGACAGGGAGTCCAAAGGCTAGCGGAGAGTCCGTACACAAACCGACAGAAGGCAACGGGAAACCACTGTTGTAATTCCCAAGAATAATTATGCTTAAACAGATTAATCGATTCATCATGAACGACGTTAATGGATGTTCCTCTGGAACAGCCTCCTCCGGTAGGGCAGCTCACGAGCCACAGGTGAGGCCAGATCGTCATCAAGCTACTGGTGGCAAAAATAACAAGTTCAAAATAGCAACATGGAATGTTAGAACTTTATTCCAGGCTGGAAAATTAGAAAATGTAAAGATGGAAATGGAAAGGATGAAGATCACATATTAGGAATGAGTGAAGTTAGATGGACAGGTGCAGGGAAGATAAACTCAGATAAATATACAATAATATATTCAGGAAGTGAGAAACACGAACGAGGAGTAGGAATTATATTTGATGAACAAACGGCAAGGACAATTGTAGGATATTTGAACATCTCGGACCGAGTCCTGCTAGCCCAACTGAAAGGACAACCAATAAACATAAATATTATACAAGTGTACGCTCCAACATCTGAAAGCTCTGAAGAAGATTTACAGCTATTTTATAATGACATAGAGACAGCACTAAAACACACAAAGTCACATGAAGTTACCATAGTCATGGGAGATTTTAATGCCAAAGTTGGTAAAGGAAGAACTCCAGACATCGTTGGTGACTATGGACTGGGGGAGAGGAATGACAGAGGTTATAAAATAATTGAATGGGCAAGAACACACAGCATGGTTGTAGGAAACACCTGGTTTAAACAACATCCTCGAAGACTGGCAACGTGGTGCAGTCCAGATAAAAAGACTTTTAACCAGATAGACTACATATTAATCAACAAACGATTCCGCAATGCATTACTGACAACAAAAACCATGCCAGGAGCTGACTGCAATAGTGACCATGATCCACTCTGTGGAAAAGTTAGAATAAAACTAAAGAAAGCAGGCAGAAAAGTGAGAAACATCAAACTGAATACAGAACTTCTTAAAAATGACCAAGAACTGAGAGAGCACTACAAAGTTATTATAACAAATAGATACAATGCAATAGCAAAGATAAATAGTATAGATGAACAATGGGAAATGTTAAGAGATTCTATCCACCAAACTGTTAAGGAGATAATACCACCAAAAAAAGAAGCCCCTAAAAATAAATGGATGACAGACGACATCTTAGGACTGATGGACAAGAGGAGGAGGAGCAAAAATAAGGAGAAAAAATATAACAAGATAAATAAAGAAATAAGACGCAAATGCAGAGAAGCAAAAGAAGTGTGGCTAAATGAGCAGTGCAGACAGATAGAGGACTCTCATATTAAAGACAGCAAAAACATGCACAAACGAATTAATGAACTCACAGGCAGGAAAACAAAATATACCACAGGATGCCTGAAATCGAAAGAAGGTAAAATGTTAATGGGAAAAGAAGACATTGTGGACAGGTGGACAGAGTATATCGGTGAGCTATATGGAGGAGAAAGACCAGAATTAACACCAGATACTGAAAACTGTGAGGGACCACCAATACTTGAAGATGAAATCATAGATGCCATCAAACACATGAAGAAAGGAAAAGCGACTGGGCCTGATAATATAACAATAGAAGAAATAGAGGCACTAGAGGAGACAGGAATAAAAATAATAACCAAGTTACTGAATGACATTTACAACAGTGGTTATATTCCCAGTGACCTGATTAAATCCACGTTTATGGCACTACCAAAGAAACCAGGTGCAAAGGAATGTGACGACCACCGGACTATCAGCCTCTCATGTCACATAACGAAGCTACTTCTGAGAATAATTATGAGAAGAACAAGGAAAAAGATAAAAATGGAAATAGCAGATGAACAGTTTGGATTTGTTGAAGGAAAGGGAACACAATGCCATTTATGCTTTACGAACACTAACAGAAAGAGCTTTAGAAGTACAGAAAGATCTCTACTTATGCTTCATTGATTACACCAAGGCATTTGACAAGGTGAAACATAATGAAATTATTAAAATGCTTGAAGACATCAATATAGACGGCAAAGACCTGAGGATTGTAAAACATCTATACTGGCAGCAAGAAGCAGCAGTTCGAGTTGAAAATAGAATTGGAAAATATCAACCTATAAAACAAGGGGTGCGACAAGGATGTGTACTATCTCCAGACCTTTTTTCTCTGTATAGCGAGAATATTCTAAGAACAATCATCACAGAACCAGGCGTAAAAATTGGAGGATACAATATTAACAACCTTCGGTATGCTGACGACACAGTACTGATAGCTGAGAACCAACAAGACCTGCAAAATCTCTTGAATAAAGTCGCCAAAGAAAGTGAACAGAAAGGCCTTACTTTGAACATAAAAAAGACAGAGACTATGGTTATATCTAAGAAACAGAATCCACCAGCATGCAGTATTAAATTAAACGGAACTGTTCTAAAGCAGGTGCAGAAATTCAAATACCTTGGAGCAGTAATAACTTCAGATGGGAAATGCAGAACAGAAATTAGGAACAGAATAGGCCAAGCAAAGACTGCATTTCAGAGAATGAGAAACATATTGACCAACACATCCTTATCAATGAATGTTAGAAAACGAGTCCTAAAATGCTATATTGAACCTATCTTGTTATATGGAAGTGAATCATGGACAGTACGCAAGTCTGCACAAAAATCATTGGAAGCAGCAGAAATGTGGTTTATTAGAAGAATGTTGCGAATCCCCTGGACAGCAAAAATAACTAATGAAGAATGTAGGAGAAGAGCTGGAGAGACAAAAAACCTTGTCAAAAAGATAAGAGAGAGACAATGTACTTTCATAGGATATGCAATGAGAAGAGGGGGCATTGAAAATATTATAACAACAGGAACAATAGAAGGAAGAAGATCAAGAGGAAAACCAAGAGAAATGATACTGGACAGTCTGACGGGATGGTGTGAGAGGAGATCACCAACTGAGCTGATGGCCTGCATGAAGGATCGTGTACTCTGGAGAAGCATAATAGCCAACGCCAGTCGGCACGGCACATGATGATGATGATGACATTGATACTGAGTTGGGCATCTCCCAGGAACGTGTTCATGCCATTACTCACAATGATCTTCAAATGACAAAGGTCTCTGCTCGATGGGTCCCGAAACTTCTTGGAGCTGATCACAAACGACAGCGTCTCAACATGTCAAGAGACAGTCTTGGCCATTTTTCTGCAGATCCTGTAAAGTTTCTTCAGCAATTTGTGACTATGGATGATACTTGGGTTCATCATTTTCAACCAGAAACCAAAGAAAAGTCAAAGCAGTGGAAACATCATGGATCCCCACCTCCAAAGAAAGCAAGGGTGGTTCTGTCTGCAGGCAAAGTGATGGCTTCCATATTTTGGGATTAAGAAGGTGTGCTATTGGTAGACTATCTTCAAAAGGGCAGAACGATCACCGGGGCCTATTACGCTAATCTTGTGAAGCAACTGCGGGTCAAACTGAAGGAAAAGCGTTGAGGGAAATTGACGAGAGGAGTAATCTTTCAGCAAGACAATGCTCCAGTTCACAAGTCGGCGATGGCAAAGGCTGTCATGAATGCGGCTTCCAGCTTCTTGAACATCCTCTTTATTCCCCAGATTTGGCCCATTCGGACTATTACCTGTTTACCAAGCTCAAAAAGGAGCTCAGTGGTCGCAAATTTGCTTCAGATGATGGCATCATTCATGCTGTAGACCACTTTCTACTGGCACAAGATGCTGACTTTACAAAGAAGGGATCCGTATGGTCCAGGATCGCTGGGCTAAGTGCATAAACTTGCAAGGGGACTATGTTGAGAAATAACCCCCCCACAAAAAAAAGTTGTTCACAAATAATCCGTTGCACCTTATGCCGTGAACTTATCAATCACCCGTCGTATAAATATCATCACTTATCAGATATTAGAAACACTATAACTACACAGATAGTCAAAATGTAGCATTATTTTTTTTTATTTGAATAAAATGTCCAAATAGGACTAAAAATTCCATATCACTTTTCATCATAGTCCCACCAGGTGTTGAGCTGGTGCATGCGCTGTGTGAGGTCGTGCCTTATCATGCTGTAACAACACGCCAGAACTGAGCAAACCGCCGAGTTCTGGCCTGGCCGCAGGTTTCAAGCGGTCCTCACATCACAACATGTTTTTCGCTGTTGGTGGTTCCTCTGTGCACGTAATGTTCCATGACTGGGCCCTTATAGTCACAGAAGAGCATGAGAATCAATTTTCCAGCCCAGGAACTTGTATGGGTCTTCTTTAGTATCGGCTCGTTGTGTCTTCGACTAGAGCTAATGTACCCAGCTTTCGTATACAGTGACTACAGGTCATCAACTTTAGCTACACAACATCAGACACCCAAGAAGGGAACGGCCATCTTTGACGCGGTCCGCTGACGTCGTATTTTCCAAAACAGCCGATGTGCCACACATTCATCCACGGAAAGATGACATAACATATCTGTATTACAATTATCTTCCACTCGATTTCGATTTTTTTAGAGCAAAACTGGGTTTACTTTTTGACTCACCCTCGTATTTACATCATAAAAGTAACCGACACTTGTGCTCTACAGTTTACAATTTGCGCGTTCAAAAACTGCATTCCGCGGTAAGATATGATTCATTGATGTTTCTACTATTTCCTGCCATTAGGCAACCGTAAAGACTTGAAACATTTCCTGCCATTAGGCAACCGTAAAGACTTAAAACATTTCCTGCCATTGGGTAACCGTAAAGACTGAAACATTTCCTGTCCGCCGATGTCCTGAATTATGATGACTAAACAAACAACCCTGAAGTGCTGGTTCGGTCGCAATCTTAATGTGCTTGCCGTGTAAATGTGTTTGCTCTATTTTATACCTTCACGACCTGTCACTTGTGGTAGAACTGGAGTACGATCTAACCAGCACCATATAATCCAGTCTTCAGTTTCCCGGACCAGTGTTTCCCAGCATGTGGCATGGGAGCCATCTACACCAGGGAAATCGTCTTCCAGCACAAAACAAAAAAGCAATCCGAAGAAGCTTTGTCTGTATTTAATGGCCTTAACACTGACCTTGTTCGGGCGGGGGTGGGGCCGCCTGTGATTCAGTTTGATGAAATGCGCCACAGCGAATTTTCCCCGCCTCTAGATCAGAAGTTAAACAGGCCAAGTCCCGGGTATACGGGACCTCACTTTAATAAAATACAGGCTCTCCGCCGGGGTGATCCGTATGACATGGAATCTTCTTCTTTTGGCTTAAAGGAGGGCTCACACGACCAGGTACAGCCTCTACTGCTCTGGCATCTATTACTTTCACTCTCCTGGACCCCTTCTCGGGTCCGCGTGCTCAACCCACCCGTCACGGACCTACTGGAAATTCAACCTGCTGACTCCTTGAGCACACAGCCCTGTCTCTCCAGGCTTGCCTCCCTTTCTGACGTATCTTTCTCGAGCGACTCTGCGTCAACCGCTTAGTTCAGGCGCTAGTCTCCGACCTTCTCGGCTCCGTGGCCCACACATATACAAACTAAATCAGCTGTAATTTGTTTACTTACATGATCTTCACAATCAAGACTTCCCATATTCTGAGAACTACATAAACATACTGAAGGTAATACTGCTGTGCACTTGTGTTGTCCAATGAATGTCATAAAATGTCACACGTGATTATGCCCTGCACGCTTTCCGCTGCTTCCTGGATTGTCACGTTATTATATGACATATTACATTATATTGTTACTCTGAGTACACTGACAACATAAAAAGGAGTGAGAAGACACAGCTTTGTCTTTCTCTTGACTATTTTTGCTCACATGAAGCAAGACAATTTTAGTGGAAGGAGCACATCTGAACTGTTTCATTGTTCGGAAATAGCTTTATCGCAGTCAGGATATTCCCATACCTGCTCGGCCGCCCATTCCGGTTAACTATCTCAAGACGGTTATCGTATTCAGCATAGACACTTCAAGCACCAGCGATAATTTCCTTCTTTGATTTTTTTTCTAGAATTTTCTCCAGCCAGCGAGCGTTCGGTCTACTTTTTCTTTTTTTTTTTTTTTTGCGATTTCCACTGCCAAAGAATTTTTAACGTGCCCAACAATGCATACCGAAGTATGGCTTCACCACCTAGAGATCAGGACGTTCAGTCACTCCACCTATAGAGACTAGGACATTCAGTCACTCCACCTATAGAGACTAGGACGTTCAGTCACTCCATCTATAGAGACTAGGACGTTCAGTCACTCCACCTATAGAGACTAGGACGTTCAGTCACTCCACCTATAGAGACTAGGACGTTCAGTCACTCCACCTATAGAGACTAGGACGTTCAGTCACACCACCAAGAGACTAGGACGTTCAGTCACTCCACCTATAGAGACTAGGACATTCAGTCACTCCACCTATAGAGACTAGGACGTTCAGTCACTCCATCTATAGAGACTAGGACGTTCAGTCACTCCACCTATAGAGACTAGGACGTTCAGTCACTCCACTATAGAGACTAGGACGTTCAGTCACTCCACCTATAGAGACTAGGACGTTCAGTCACACCACCAAGAGACTAGGACGTTCAGTCACTCCACCTATAGAGACTAGGACATTCAGTCACACCACCAAGAGACTAGGACGTTCTGTCACTCCACCTATAGAGACTAGGACATTCAGTCACACCACCTAGAGACTAGGACGTTCAGTCACTCCAACTATAGAGACTAGGACGTTCAGTCACACCACCTAGAGACTAGGACGTTCAGTCACTCCATCTATAGAGACTAGGACGTTCAGTCACTCCACCTATAGAGACTAGGACGTTCAGTCACTCCACCTATAGAGACTAGGACGTTCAGTCACACCACCAAGAGACTACGACGTTCAGTCACTCCACCTATATAGAGACTAGGACGTTCAGTCACTCCACCTATATAGAGACTAGGACGTTCAGTCACTCCACCTATATAGAGACTACGACGTTCAGTTACTCCACCTATATAGAGACTAGGACGTTCAGTCACTCCACCTATAGAGACTAGGACATTCAGTCACACCACCTAGAGACTAGGACGTTCAGTCACTCCACCTATAGAGACTAGGACGTTCAGTCACACCACCTAGAGACTAGGATGTTCAGTCACACCACCTATAGAGACTAGGACGTTCAGTCACTCCACCTATAGAGACTAGGACGTTCAGTCACTCCACCTATAGAGACTAGGACGTTCAGTCACACCACCTAGAGACTAGGATGTTCAGTCACACCACCTATAGAGACTAGGACGTTCAGTCACACCACCTAGAGACTAGGACGTTCAGTCACACCACCTATAGAGACTAGGACGTTCAGTCACACCACCTAGAGACTAGGACGTTCAGTCACACCACCTAAAGCCCATGACGTTCAGTCACACCACCTAAAGCCCATGACGTTCAGTCACACCACCTAAAGCCCATGACGTTCAGTCACACCACCTAGAGACTAGGACGTTCAATCACACTACCTAGAGCTCATGACGTTCAGCCCCACTACCTAGAGACCAGAACGTTCAGTCACACCACCTAGAGCCCATGACGTTCAGCCCCACTACCTAGAGACCAAGACTTTCAGTCCCATCACCTAGAGATTAGAGAAATTAATTGCTGATGGAGGAAAAAAAAAAAACCCTTGCTATTTCTGGTGGGATTTGAACCTACAGCCATCAACATCTGAAGTCTAACGCCAAGACTATGCAGCCCTCAACAGCTAAACTATCTATATTATTAAAAGAAGTCTGACACTAATTCATCTCAACATATACACACCAGCAGCAATATTTTATATCTTACAAAAAAAAAAAAACATAGGTCAGATTAAGTTGGTTCCCCGAAAAAATTGCGTTTGTTTTGTCGCCAATGACTGATTTTGATTGTCAGTGTCACAACAACACAGTAACTCACGCTACATTGACTGAAGACAAAATTTCCAACTGGAGTTGTTCCAGACTCCCAGAAAAATACATCTGTGTTTCATACATCATACATAAGTGTGGCTACCAAAATAGTGCAGATATGAGCAAGACCAGGCGGCTATTTGTCTTTTGAGCTTCAAATGCATGTTAGCAGACTAACATGTAGGAAGCAATAAGGAAGTGCTATAAGAGAAGTCCAATGCTTCTTCTGGCTACTGTAAGCATATAGTCCTGGAGTGTCTAATGAACATGGACCTGCATGACCAGATGGTCAGGACCACGCATCTGTGGTGTCCATCCTGATAACCTGGATCCAGAATTAGCATGACTCTGACCTAGCATCGCAATGATGAAGATGAAAATCGATGATTTATACAATAGTTTTAGAAAGTGACTACGCTGCTACATATCTATTCTCATGAAATCACATATCCTAGATGACCAGCTATATAATGGCTATACTATTCAAATATCACAGATCATGGATTACTAGCTATAAAGTGGCTACACTGCTTCAAATCTATCCTCTTGATATCACACTTCCTGGATGACTAACTGCTCATAAAAAGTGGCTACACTATGTCAAATCTATCCTCATCATATCACAGACCCTGGACTACTATCTAGAAAATGACTCCATATCCATCCTCACGCTTTCCTAAACTAGCAGTGAAAAGCCCAAAGCACAAGTGCCAAAAGTAGCCCACAATTTTATTTTTTGGGCAGATCAGCACCCAAAAATATCATGCCTCAAAAATCACCACACAAAGGTTATCAAACTATCTGAAAAGAGGCATCTTAATTTTTATTCTACCGGGGTGTCTGGCACCTGATAATAAAATATAATAATGTACACAATGTGAATTCAAGGTTCAAGCTTCAAAATTCATACTCTGGCTTCATTTATTCAGGACAGCCCTATACATGCCCCGCCGCACGACGCAGCATCCATCCAAGAGTATGTCTGCTAATAGCTCCCATCAAGTGTTGGTTGTTTACAATGTGTTTTTTGCCACACAGTTCAGATTTCCTGCCAGCATCCTTAATTTACACCAGTTAGCACGGCACCTGATGATGATGACCCTTAATTTGTCCCATCTCCAGCAATCTCCTTACAACTACACTGTCCTTCCAATCCTGGTCTTCATTTTCCCACTGTCTATCCAACACAGCTTCACCACTGTCACTCTTCTCCACTCTCTACCTGCCTTTTATTTTAACCTGCTCAGCAAGTCTATCAGCCATTTCAGAAACGAAATGAAAGTAATGAAGAATAAAATATCTTCTGACAAAATAAGAGATACCAGAATAGGTCTGTTGACAAAATATTAGATACTAGAATATAATATCTGCTGGCAAAATATGAGATACCAGAACACAATATCTACTGTCAAAATAAGAGATACTAGAATACTGTTTGCATCACTATAGGCGAACCACAGCCAACCAAGATCATGTCTGAACTCCCTGTTCATACCCCAAGTACAGGCGAACCACAGCCACCCAAGATCATGTCTGATCTCCCTGTTCATACCTCAAGTACAGGCAAACCACAGCCAAACCACAGCCAACCAAGATCATGTCTGACCTCCCTGTTCATACCCCATGTAGAGGCAAACCACAACCAACTAAGATCATGTCTGATCTCCCTGTTCGTACCCCAAGTAGAGGCAAACCACAACCAACTAAGATCATGTCTGATCTCCCTGTTCGTACCCCAAGTACAGGCGAACCACAGCCAGCCAAGGTCATGTCTGACCTCCCTGTTCATACCTCAAGTACAGACAAACCACAGCCAACCAAGATCATGTCTGACCTCCCTGTTCATACCCCAAGTACAGGCAAACCACAGCCAACCAAGAACATGTGACCTCCCTGTTCATACCTCAAGTACAGACAAACCACAGCCAACTAAGATCATGTCTAACCTCCCTGTTCATACCTCAAGTACAGACAAACCACAGCCAACTAAGATCATGTCTAACCTCCCTGTTCATACCCCAAGTAACAGTCCCAGCCTGGCTAACAGGACAAGGCTGGTGCCTGTAGGGATGAGTGTGCTAAACAAGCATTCCACCATCCTGCTTTTTAGCTACACTTTAGATCTGCAAACATTGCTACAAATAACCAACCCCCTCCACTACCACTCCACATAGTGAATGTGCTTCAATACCTTCACCGCATCAACTGCACAAAAAACAGCCTGCTCACAGTTCCAGTAAGAAAAATAAACAAGAACATACCTTGTCTAATAGGTAAGGCAAGGAGAAGCACTACTTAAAAAAAAAAAAAACAGACAAATCATTTGGCAAAACAATACCCATACTGCACACTGATAACAAACAAAAGTAAGTTTAAAAAAAAAACAACAGCATATTCTGGTTATCTGAGTGGTTAGGCACTCGGTTTACTAATCTGGTGGTACCGGGTTCAGTCCCAGCAGTGGGATTTTTTTCTGGCACACACCATAAATGGCCTTGGGGTCAACCCAGCCTCTAAAACATGGGTACCAGAGAAATATGGAAAGGCAAATGCGGCCAGGCGTGATACTGACCACATCACACTTTTATATGCCGAAAGTCACGGAAAATACAGGCCTAACACCATATTCCCCAATATGCCTTAATGGTATGGAAACTGGAATTTTACCTTTACCTTACAGCACATGACAGACCTAAGTGAATACTTTAAAAAAAAGAGCGACAACAAAATTAAACTGACATATCAAAAAGCTAAATAAAAATGATCGCATAATAACACACTGACAACTGGTTATAATGATGAGTGTTTTGTGTACATATTATGCTGAAGCAAAAGAAGCATTAGAAACTCACTGTGACACTGTAACTGGGTCTTCGGCAGTTATCATACTTGACGTCAAGTGTCACTTCCAACTGAAAACATACCACAGAGTAGATGTCACAGTATCATGTTGATGAATCAGAAGTTATGATGCCTTAGATTTGACTAACATGCCATAAATTCTACATTCATCTTAATCATCATCATCATCATCAGAAAGCTGAACTAGAAATAATGAATGGATGTTGCTAAATCAAATGTCTGGGTCTTCTGGATCAAATACAACACTGTAGTAATGTGAAAGTCAAAACACACAGTTCACACAAAAATGTCCATTTCCGAAATGCTTGCTTCTGTAATGTATCAAATATTCCAATGTGTTTTCAATGGACATCTAAACAATAAACAAAATGGATACCCAACAAAGCCTTTCTTGTCTTGTCTCCTCCCTCATATACCTTTTGATACTGTGGGCACAAACAGGTCTCTTGATAAGGTTCAGCAATTTGATTCATATAGTGTGAATTATTATTGGAGGAGAAAGAACCTGAACCGACAATAGAAGAAGCTTTATGGGCAATAAACAATCTGAAAAATGGTAAATCACCAGGATGTGATGAGATAACAGCTGAACTTATTAAAGCAGGAGGAAAGGAATGTGCAACAATCTATCAAGCAATATGTAAAAAGATATGGCATTCAGGTATTTGGCCAAAAGAATGGAAAAGAACTGTATATCATACCACTGCCAAAAAAGGGTAACCTGAAATTATGCACAAACTACAGAACTGTTGCCCTGATTAGTCATGCCAGTAAAATTCTGTTAAAAATCATAATGGGTAGATTTCGTAAGAAAATAGAAGAAGAAGTCAATATGGTCCAAGCTGGTTTCAGGCAAGGAAGAGGATCAAGAGATCATATATTCAATATAAGATTAATAATAGAGAAATGCAGAGAGTTTAATGTGAATCTATGTTTAGCCTTTATAGACTACTCAAAGGCATTTAATTGTGTACAACACCAGAAACTTTGGGAATTAATGGAAAAAAATGGGATTTCCAACACATTTGATACAATTAACATCACTGCTGTATCTAGACCAACAAGCAGCAGTAAGAATAAATGGTGAAACAACATCTTGGTTTGATATAAAACAAGGGGTCCGTCAGGGGTGCATATTGTCACCTTACTTATTTAACTTGTATACTGAAAATATAATGAGGAATGTTAGAGAAGATGTAAACAAAAAATATTACGATGCCACAACAATTGGAGGTTATGAAATACCAGAGATTAGATATGCTGATGACACAGTATTACTGTCCACTACACAAAAAGGAATGGAAAAATTAATTATGTCAGTCCATAAGAACAGCGAAGAGAAAAACCTCTATCTTAATGCGAAGAAGACCAAATTGATGATGACTGACAAAACAAAAAAGGCAGCTGATATATGCATCAATGAGTAAAAACTGGAAAAAGTGGAGAGTTTTGAATATCTTGGATCACTGCTAACTAATAATGGAGATACAAAGAGGGAAATTAAAAGAAGGACAACTATAGCTCTTCAGAAAGTAAAACAACTAAAGAATCTGTGGAGAGGAACAGACAGAACTACAAAAATAAGATTTTTAAGGGCATGCATTTTTCCCATCGCAACATATGCCTGTGAGACATGGACACTTAGCAAAACAGCTGAGAAACATATAAATGCCTTTGAATGTAAATGCTACAGAAGAGTTCTTAAAATATCATGGACACAAAAAAAAAACAAATATATCCATACTACAAGAACTTAATACTGAAGAAGGCTGGCTAGTAAAGAGGATTAATGAGAGAAAACTTAAATATTTTAGACACATTAAACGTCATGATAATCTAGAGAAAACCATCTTGGGAGGGTACATAATGGGAAAAAGAAAGAGAGGAAGACCAAGGCGAAGATGGCTGAAAGACATCATTGACGATCTGCAAATGGATGCATCATCAGCAGGCCATCTTGCTCATAACTGAGAGGCCTACAGGAGTGCTGTTAGGGAGGCAAAGTTCCACATGGGACATGCAAATGAATGAATGAATAAGTGGGATATTAACTCTTTTGCAACCAGAACAGCATTAGCAGTGTTGGTAGATCTTGCACATGATGCAAATCAATGCATGGTCTCATATTTAGACAAAGTCTAAACAATGTTAAAACAAGCACATTTCTAACACAACTTTTATTTTTAAATTATAGAGTAACTTCCAGTTTTTTGCTACCGAAACTGCTCAAACAAAATTTATTCTGACACAGCTTGGAAAATAACTGAGGAGTGAACGAGTTAATGGTTTCTGTAATATCCTCCTTCCATCTCTTGCATGAGCATTCTCTCCTGTTACCTACAGATCTCAGTGTGAATGTGTTTTTTTTTTGTAGCATATTGTCTGATGGTAGTCATGTCACATGGCTAAACCATTTGACTTGCTGTTTCTGAATGTAGTGTAACAGTTACTCCAACCTTTGTCCCAATATTGCCATCTCTTAGTTGGTCTCTTCTTGTCACATTTTGTATCCTTAAACATCTTATTTTTGCTGTGATGATTTTCCTTTCGTGTTTGACTGTTTGTGTGTGACACTGATAGCACAAAGTTGCGGGGAAATTGTGTTACAAAGTGCTGTTTTTGTTTCAGTTATGACGTATTTGTTATTCAGTAAAGGTGTCATCTACTGAACCTTTCACATTCACAAAACTTATTCAGTACTTTTTTCTGCTCTCTCTCTCTCTCTCTCTCTCTCTCTCTCTCTCTGACACACAAATACTCACACAATCTCTCTCCTCCCTTCCACGATCAATAAATGAATGCTGTAAAAGCAGTGCAATATATCTAAAATATCATGATACTTAAACAAAAACAAAGATGTGTTATCTTACTTGACCCAAAACAAAGATGTGTTCTCTTTACCAAAAACAAAGCAGGCGGTGCCCTCGTGACTGGAGTACATTCGAGTAATCAAAACATACGACCATTACAATGCCTTCAGTTTTCAAATATGTATGCAATCGACATTAACGATTACGAAAAATTATTAAGCAATTTACATCCTACCTGCTATTACTGTAACGAAATATATATGCAATGTCCGCATATAAATTCAAAGAACCACCCAAAAGACTACGAACATTCACACCATAAGGCCAAAGTTCATTTCCGTCTCGAACTTCACGCCAGATAATCGTAATGAATAAGATTCGATTTTTTCATAAACATATTGCAGTGACCCTCTCCCCAATCAAAATTCGCCCAGGGACAAGCAGATTTTATCGCAAAACTGTTGCGCAAACTTGGAATAAAGATTAAATAAACTTCTACCCACTGAAGCATCATCGGTGATGTCAGCAGATAACCAGGATCACTATCTAGAATGAAAAATTATTCATGATAAAGTCAATTCTTTCATTCATTCATTTGTATGTCCCTTGCGGAACTTTGCCTCCCTAACAGCACTCCTGTAGGCCTCTCGGTTGTGAGCAAGATGGCCTGCTGCTGCTGCGTCCATTTGCAGATCGTCAACGATTTCTTGCAGCCATCTTCGTTTTGGTCTTCCTCTTTTTCTTTTTCCCATTATGTATCCTTCCAATACGGTTTTCTCTAAATTATCATGACGTTTAATGTGTCCAAAATATTTAAGTTTTCTCTCTTTAATCCTCTTTACTAGCCAGCCTTCTTCAATATTAAGCTCTTGTAGTATAGATATATTTGTTCTTTTTTGTGTCCAGATATTTGGGGAACTCTTCTGTAGTATTTACATTCAAAGGTATTTATGTGTTTTTCAGCTGTTTTATTAAGTGTCCATGTCTCACAGGCATATGTTGTGGTGGAAAAGATGCCTGCCCTTAAAAATCTTATTTTTGTAGTTCTGTCTGCTCCTCTCCACAGATTCTTTAGTTGTTTTACTTTCTGAAGAGCAATAGATGTCCTCTTTTTAATTTTCCTCATTGTATCTCCATTATTAGTTAGTAGTGATCCAAGATATTCAAAACTCTCCACTTCTTCCAATTTTTCCTCATTGATATATATTTCAGCTGCCTTGTTTGTTTTATCAGTTGTCATCAATTTAGTTTTCTTTGCATTAAGATAGAGGTTCTGCTCTTCGCTGTTCTTACGGACTGACATAATTATGGTCAATAATAAGGTCAATGCAGATTCATATTTGCAGTATTTCAATGTGAAATCATTAAACTATATAGAAGATGAGTTCATCATTCTTGTTTACTAGTTACTTGTTGAAGTACTTTTTCGTATAACCTCTGCCTGCATTTACAGATCTTTGATGAGAAAGAATGATCAGAGAATCCCAAAACAAGCTATCAAGTGGAACACAACAGGCCAAAAGAAAAGGGGCAGACCACGGGAAACTCTAAAGAGGACATTGATAAGAGAGGCCAAATTAATAGGTATAAAATCCCTTGATGAGGCTGAAAAGCTCCCCGAAAACAGGAACAATTGGCGAACTACATTGCGAGCACTATGTGACGTTTAACGGCACGGAAATAAGATAAGATAAGATAAAAACAATAATTCTCCCTCCGACCAAGTCTTTCTACGCTTGACGTCCTCAATGATGAATGCCATCATTTCACAATATCCAGAGAGAAAACAACTTTATCAAAAGATGACGTAGGAGCAGATAGTTCCTCATCATTTTCTTCCTCTTCCTTTTCTTTGGACGTGCTGTAGTTTTCTTCAATTGAAAATGTTGCTTCTGTTGCAATACTGGCATCACATTCCACATAATCTTTGAAAGAAACGCTGGCATTAGCTGGCTGCAGTCTTCAGCACATACGGGTATTTCGCCTTCATCTTCATCTCGATGTGTATCTGTGATATGGGAGAAAACAGCGTTTCTACAACAACGAACACTGTTTGAGATGTCACATCATTCTAAGCAGCGAATAGAAGGCGCATGGCCTGTAGTATGGATAATATGACAGCTTTTTTTATGTCAGTTGCAGCTATAACCTTCTGAACAATTGCCGCCCATTTTTTTTTCCTTTTCAAAGAATAAATTACATCAAGAGAGTAGTTGGAGTCTGCTGGTCGCATTATCATCAAGTACCGTGCCAGAGTACGCGATCATTTATGCAGGTCATCAGCTCAGTTGGTGATCTCCTCTCACACCATCTTGTCAGACTTTCCAGTATCCTTTCTCTTAGTCTTCCCCTGGCTCTTCTTCCTCTGTTTTTCCTGTTATAATATTTTCAATGCCCCCTTCTTCTCATTGCTGGTCGCACGGACGTTAAATCGCAGTCGCGTTTATGTGTGTGGCTCCTAGAATCGTTTGGGTTAAACATAAGTTTGAGGACCAGGCATGCCTCTAAACATTTATGATCTCCAAGGATCAGAAAGCTTGAAATGAAGCTACTCAGGCCAAGAAAGTTAAATTACACTATTTTACAGATTGACAGCTGGGACAATTTACAAAACCAGCGTAAAATTTTGGTAAACTTATAACGGAGAAACTTTTCACTTTACGTGCTAATTCAGTCGAGAAGTGACATAAAACTTATAAATAGAATCCATGATGATATGAACAAAAATAACTATTTAATTGTGATATATGTATTGTTTTTCACTACATATTCTTAACAGCGGATATTTTTTTATACTGAAATAGAAGGTGGCGTCTATCCACACTCGAGTGCGAACAGACAGTCTTCGGCGCTTATGATTTCCGCACCTTTACAACTGCGTGTATCTGTTCGACCTGTACACTGATCAACCACAGCTGCATCATTTGTACATTTCCTTATAAGCAAACTTGTTAGTAAGGTTCATCGGGGCCAGTGAGATGGGGATCCAGCCGGTACAGCACTTCGGGGGAATGGTAAGCTTAAATTGTTTCAAAGGGGGGCTGGGAGTGGGGGGTAGTGGATTAAACCCAGAATGATTAAACAACGTGGCAAGCGGGTTGGGGTTGCGGGTAGTTTTTTATAGCCTTACAAAAACAAAAAGTCTTTTGGAGGTCCTAGAGTCCATCAATGTGGGAAAACGTACCAACTGAATCCTAGCTCGTGTATCTACGTTATCACACTAACTAAATCCTAGCTTGGGTATCTACGTTATAGCACTAACTAAATCCTAGCTCGTGTATCTACGTTATCGTACCAAATGAATCCTACCTCGTGTATCTACGTTATCGCACTAACTAAATCCTAGCTCGTGTATCTACGTTATCGCACCAAATGAATCCTAGCTCGTGTATCTACGTTATCGCACTAAATGAATCCTAGCTCGTGTATCTACGTTATCGCACTAACTAAATCCTAGCTCGTGTATCTACGTTATCGCACCAACTGAATCCTAGCTCGTGTATCTACGTTATCGCACCAAATGAATCCTAGCTCGTGTATCTACGTTATCGCACTAACTGAATCATAGCTCGTGTATCTACGTTATCGCACTAACTAAATCCTAGCTCGTGTATCTACGTTATCACACTAACTAAATCCTAGCTTGGGTATCTACGTTATAGCACTAACTAAATCCTAGCTCGTGTATCTACGTTATCGCACCAAATGAATCCTAGCTCGTGTATCTACGTTATCGCACTAACTGAATCCTAGCTCGTGTATCTACGTTATCGCACTAACTAAATCCTAGCTCGTGTATCTACGTTATCACACTAACTAAATCCTAGCTTGGGTATCTACGTTATAGCACTAACTAAATCCTAGCTCGTGTATCTACGTTATCGCACCAAATGAATCCTAGCTCGTGTATCTACGTTATCGCACCAACTGAATCCTAGCTCGTGTATCTACTTTATCGCACCAAATGAATTCTAGCTCGTGTATCTGCGTTATCGCACTAACTAAATCCTAGCTTGGGTATCTACGTTATCGCACTAACTAAATCCTAGCTTGGGTATCTACGTTATCGCACTAACTAAATCCTAGCTCGTGTATCTGCGTTATCGCGTCACAATAATCAGAAGAACTGAGACGGAGACGGACCACGTCCTGGCAACAACCACTGGTTTCTAAGATCTGCCTTGTGTGCACGCATAAAAAAGAGGGAAGCAGAAGGTGGTAGAGGTGTTGACGGAGGTAAGTTAATAAAGGTATAGTTTGATCCTAACTGGCAGAGTTAAGTCTTTCAAAGCGAGTTTCAGTTTGCAGCTTTCAAGTCCCGTGTAAGTCAGACCTCAAATCTCTGGAAGCTGCTCGAACTCAAATCTCGAGTCTGTTAGTAAAATCGTAGAGTTTCTGTTGGTTCCGATCAGAAGTGATTTTGCTACAGAAAGTTTTGAAAGTGAAGAAAGTAAAGTAAAATAAATGAAGGTGATACTACACTTTATTCTTCACTTTATCAAGTACGTCAGAGGTAATTACAGTATACTCATTAATTAATATCAATCTTCGGTATATCATTAGCATAAGGGGATCATAAACCTTCCGGCCGATTATGGTGGACTGATGCCTCCGGTCTTACCTACGGGGTAGTCATCGTGATCTGACAGCACACATTGGCGGAAGGCAAAGGGAAACTACTGTTTATCCTCTAAATCGTGTTTGCATGTATCTTCCACTATTTGATTGTTTATTCACTATTACGGAAGAAAACAAATCAGAAGAAAAAAGAACTTAATTGTTAAAAAGAAAATGGCTGCCTGACCGAAAGAAATTTACACATACTCAGTCAATCATTTGCATGTCCCTTACGGAACTTTGCCTTCCTAGTAGCTCTCCTATAGGGTTCTCGGTTGTAAGCAAGATGCCCTGCTGCTGATGCATCCATGTGCAGATTATCAACGATGTCTTGCAGCCATCTACCTCTCTTTCTTTTTCCCATTACATACCCTTCCAAGACTGTTTTCTCTAAATTATCATGACGTTTAGCAAAACAGCTGAGAAACATATAAATGCCTTTGAATGTAAATGCTACAGAAGAGTTCTTCAAATATCATGGACACAGAAAAGAATAAATATATCCAAACCACAAGAACTTAATACTGAAGAAGAATGGCTAGTAAAGAGGATCAAACAGAGAAAACTTAAATATTTTTGACACATTAAGTGTCCAGGTCTCACAGGCATATGTTGCGATGGGAAAGATGCATGCCCTTAAAAATCTTATTTTTGTAGTTCTGTCTGTTCTTCTCCATAGATTATTTAGTTGTTTTGCTTTTTGAAGAGCGATAGATGTCCTCCTTTAAATTTCCATCATTGTATCTCCATTATCAGTTAGTAACGATCCAAGATAACCTCCAATTGTTATGGCATCGTAATATTCTTTGCCTACATCTTCTCTAACATTCCTCATTATATTTTCAGTATATAAGTTAAATAAGTAAGGCGTGACCTGGTCGACTGTCGTGCTCTCACCCCCACCAGAACTTGACCAGGTGATCGTGATACGTTCTGATCTTTTCATTAATTAACTCTTTAAGAACATGAGCTTATCAAAGTACCAAAGTCTGGGTTCGTAGAATTCATCTTGTCCCGATCTGGAAAGCTTTAAGGTTTCCATTCTTTTTATTTCTTTATAGAAGGAGTTCTTACATTGTTAACTTTTTTTTCCTCATTAGTTTATGATTTTTGTTGGCTTTGGACTCACATCCTCTGGCAACTCTGAAGAGTTTTTCACATGTTTTCTCTTTCATGTTTGTGTTAATATATTCTTTACTTTTTTTTCATAAAAATTCATAACATCTGTACATTTCTATAAATTGTAATAGCCATTCCTTCGACCAAGTAGTCAATGGCGATGCCTTTTTTTTCTAGCCACAGTAACTAACCCAAACCCGGGTCTATGCGTTGTGCATTTGAACACATCAAGTGCCATAACAACCACACGTCATTTCCACCTCTTGACACACTGTAGGCCGAGGAAAATCACCATACGGACACTGGGTGTTTATTTTGAGATAGGTCAAAATATCAAAGATAGTGCCAGCCAATGTTTATCTGTTAACTAGGCCTACACGGCTACGATGTGTGCAACATTGGAAATACTAATATTAATTTATGCTTCAGATAATGTTATGGTGTTTCATATCAAATTAGACCAGAATTCAATGCGCGTTTACATTCTGAAGCTGATTTTGCTAATTTTGACGTTTACATCTCACAGTTTTCAGTTTTTTTCTCAGTGACCAAAATCAGGCACTGCTCGATTTCAGAGCTCGAGACAGACAGACAGACACACACACACACACCTACACACACACCTGCCTCACTGCATTCGGGACAACCCCGTGCATGCTCAGCCGCATGCTACAGCATCCTTCCAAGAATATGTTTGCTGATAGTTCCTGTTCGTTGTTTACGGTGTGTTTTCTGCCACAGAGTTCGGATTTCCAACGCTTTTAATTTGCCCTAGCTCCAGCGGTCTTTTCACAGCTACATTGTTCTTCCATTCTACCTCTTCATTCTCCCGCAGTCTGTCCAATACAGTCTTAGCAATGTTCCCCCTTGTCCATTGTCAGTCTGCCATTCATTTTTGCCTGCCCAGCAAGTCTGTCTACCACATCATTGCCATGTACTCCCGTACGCCCTGGACAGTAAAGCCACGTTCGGCTTGTCACAGCTGACTGGCTTAACAGAATAACCCATTCTTTTCGAAGTAAATTCTTCTCAATCTCACGAAGCATGCTCTGTGAATCCGTCACAATGACGCCATTAACCACAGCATGAGCAACTAACCTTTCCATTGCCGCCAACACAGCCTCAGTTTCCATTCTGAAGTGGCGATTTCAAAGGGTTCCGAACCCTGTGCCACTACTCTTCCATTTCAGTAGATAACAAAACCCCAACCACTTCTGCTGTTCCGATTCACTGAGCCATCTGTATATATTACCGTGTCCAAAGACCCGCAGTGATGGTGGATGAGATCTTGATTGCAAATGGACTTTATTGTATCCTCAGCCTCGGCCATCCAGGATCTGCCTCGTTTGATGTGTCCTCCCTTTATCAACCCCAACTACTTATGGAGAGGATGATCTTTCATGCCAACAACCCTGATGTATGCCTTTACCTGAGCATGCTTGTGTTTAGACCTCACACTCGGCATATCAAGCAGAAAGTTCGTGGCCGCCACCGGAGTATCCCTGGTGCAACCCAAGACCACTCTCACTGCCTCGTTCTGTAGATCCTCTAGTCTGTTCAGTTGTGCATTGAACAGGGTGACCAGGCCAAGACCATACTCCAATGGTGACGTTACCAACGCATGCATCAGCAAGAAGAGAGTGCGCTGTGGAAAGTCTGCTGTAGCCATTAACTTAACCGCTCCCAACGCTTTCCTGGCTTTTTGTATTACATGGTCCACCTGGTGTGCAAAGGACAGTGAACGATCAGTTGTGATACCTAGATACCTCATGAAATGTGTTCTCTTAATATCTTGGCCTTGATACTTCATAATCTTAATTTCATATCCTACAATTCTGTTATTTAATGAGCACTACAGGATGCTGGCTTTTTCTTGGTTTATCATTGCATTGTTATCCTCACACCAGCTTGTTATCCTCACACCAGCTTGTTATCCTCACACCAGCTTGTTATCCTCACACCAGCCTGTTATCTGGTCCACCCTGCTCTGCATTCCTGCGGCTAGTTCCTCTCTACCCCTCCCATGCTCACATGTTAACAAATCATCAGCGTAGGTCAGTGTTCTCCCCACACTGTTCCCAAATAACAGGGCAAGACCAGGAGAATATGCATTGAAAAGCACAGGAGAACCGAGAAACTTCATTCATTCATTTGCATGTCCCTTGTGGAACTTTGCCTCCCTAATAGCTCTCCTGTAGGCCTCTCGGTTGTGAGCAAGATGGCCTGTTGCTGATGCATCCATTTGTAGATCATCAACAATGTCTTGCAGCCATCTTCGTTTTGGTCGTACTCTCTTTCTCTTTCCCATTATGTACCCTTCCAAGACAGTCTTCTCTAGATTATCATGACGTTTAATATGTCCAAAATATTTAAGTTTTCTCTGTTTAATACTCTTTATCAGCCAACCTTCTTCAATATTAAGTTCTTGTAGTATGGATATATTTGTTATTTTTTGTGTCCATGATATTTGAAGAACTCTTCCGTAGCATTTACATTCAAAGGCATTTATGTGTTTCTCAGCTGTTTTGTTAAGTGTCCAGGTCTCACATGCATATGTTGCGATGAGAAAGATGCATGCCTTTAAAAATCTTGTTTTTGTAGTTCAGAGAAACATAATAGTTAAATAAACAGACATTAATATAAAAAGCAGATATTGAGAAACACAGCTTTAGACGACTTTACACACTTGTAATGTAAGTGACATATAGGTGAATTAACAGACTGAATAACAATGCTACTTCTATAATTAAATGTTTTGTCTCATATGTTTCACCTTGTCACAGGCAGTAAGTTTATGTTTCTTATAAGTTTACTGTTACAAAGTAAATACCAGATCAACCAACGCTTCACTTTCAGCGGCAGTAACTGATTGGTCGACAATGCGCTGACGCGTTAGAGATGGACCTAGTTTTATCCGATTTATCGCGTAATCTGTAAACTGCTAGTCTTATATGGTGGATTCGTAGTCAATTTCCGTCCAACATTTTCAGCATTCAGTAATGTTTGACTATCTACTTTTGCTGGTTATGGTGCCAACCATATTTATCTAAATATAATTTAGGAACAAAAAACTCTTACATAAGGAATTATTATGATTGTTGTTGTTGTTGTTGTTGCTGCTGCTGCTGCTTTCTGTCGGATATCGTTAGCTATCATGCTTCTCCATCTTGTTCGGGGTGTCTGATTAATTCAGATTCCTTTCTTCTCCCATGCCACCTGGTTGATTACTAAAGGTGTTCCTACTTATTTGTCAGTACTTTTCACATTTTATTATCACAGTATTAATGCGATGGCTTCGTCTATATTTATTTATGTAGTTTTACATTTATATCCAAATTACTCATGCGCCACTCTGTTAGTGTACTTAGATATGTTCTCTTGGTTTTCTCCTTCCGTTTTTCTATTGACAAAAGGTAAAAAAAAAGTAAAGGTAAAGGTAATCCTGTCATGCCTTAGAGGCACATAGGGATATGATGTTAGTGCCAATATTTTCCTTGACCTGTCAGCACACTAGAGGGTGATATGGTCATGCTATTGACAAAAGACATAAATAATAAAGAAATCTGCGTCAAAAATTTGTGTTTCTCAGATTCGCAGTTTCATACCTAAATCTGCTTCTGTTCCGTATATTTGTTGTTTGTTCTGCAGCTTATTAGTTCTCCCAGGTGGTAGTCTTATTAGTTCTCCCAGGTGGTAGTCTTATTAGTTCTCCCAGGCGGTAGTCTTATTAGTTCTCCCAGGTGGTAGTCCTATTAGTTCTCCCAGGCGGTAGTCTTATTAGTTCTCCCAGGTGGTAGTCCTATTAGTTCTCCTAGGTGGTAGTCTTATTAGTTTTCCCAGGTGGTAGTCTTTTTAGTTCTCCCAGGTGGTAGTCCTATTAGTTCTCCTAGATGGTAGTCTTATTAGTTTTCCCAGGTGGTAGTCTTATTAGTTCTCCCAGGTGGTAGTCTTATTAGTTCTCCCAGGCGGTAGTCTTATTAGTTCTCCCAGGTGGTAGTCCTATTAGTTCTCCTAGGTGGTAGTCTTATTAGTTTTCCCAGGTGGTAGTCCTATTAGAGTGACGGGAAACCAGAACGTAGCTCGTGATTAAGATAAACAATTAAATAAATAAAACAATAAATGTACAAGAGCAAAGAACATGACATTTATTTTCAAAGAATAAATTATTTATATCCAAATGACAAAAGAAGTATCGGCTGAGAAATTAAACTGAAGGTTTATTGCATGTGATTGTATTCTGTGTATTTACAGAGAAATAAATGTGCACGGAACTCGGGAGGTTTTAGGAAAGGTAAGTTTTATTTGTTCCTTGGCGGTTCTAAGGACTGCTATTGCCGGAGGTGGGGGTGGAGAATTCGATCTCCACTCCAACAGCGCGCGTCTCAAACAGCCTCTGGCAGTCAAGTCCAGCTCCTGGCCTTCCCGTGGCAGAACTGTTTAAACTGACAGGAGAAGGGGCGAAGGGTAGATGAGTGACACGTTTGGTAGCTCATCTACCGCTGCTGGCGAGATTCTTCAGCTGCCGTGCATGGAGCCGTGCTCCTCCCGGCCAATGAAGAAAGGTGAAAAGGGGTTGCCGCGCGTCACCACTGCGGAAAAAGTGGTAGAAAGGATAAGACGAAGCAAACGGTCAAATCAAGGCACCTCTAGTCTGGAGGTCTGCCACGTCCTGAGTGCAGTCATATCGGGTGGAATGCATGAACCAGCTTAACACAGAGGTTAAGACACTGCTGGCGAGACTCTTCGGATGCCGCGCGTGGAGTGAAGCTCCTCCCGGTCAAGGAAGAAAATGCGGAAAAGAAATAAAGGTTGCTGTGTGGCGCCGATGTGAAAAGGCGGTGGAAAGGATAAAGTGAAGTTTAATCGGTATGTCCAGTAGTATCGCTGCGAGAGCTACACATACCACGGCGCCTCTGCTCTAGAGGCCGGCCACGTCCGAAATACACCTACACTGGTGAAATATGCCTAAACCGGCACATACCAGGGGTGGAACTTGATGGCTAGACATGTCATGCCACCTCCGCTCTAGAGGTCGGTCACGCTTGATATACACCCATACCGGTGAATTATGCCTAAACCGGTTCACACCAGGGGTAAATCTTGAAGGCTACACATGTCACAGTACCTCTGCTCTAGAGGTCGGTCACATCCAAAACACGCCCATACTGGGATAATATGCCTAAACCGGCTCAACCCAGGGGTGGAAGTCACTAGTGGCGAGGATTCGTCCTCCTGGACAAAAGCTCCATCCTGGTCACAACTAGAAAGGGTAGCGGCCACGACCACAAAATGCTGAAGTCGGAGACACTGGACCAGGGCAGTCTAGATAGGCAACCACCTCTCACCCGGCGGGGATGTTTGTGTATCCTAATCACGCTGAAGTTTTCCGGTGAGGAAGTCCAACCCTGAACTGGATGGGCAACCACCTCTCACCCGGCGGTGATACACGGGTATCTCAAAACACGTCGAGGTCTTCCGGTGAGAAAGTCCAACTCTGGCCTGGGTGGGCTACCATCTCTCACCTAGCGGGGATGCACTGATATCCTAAACACGTCGAGGTCTTCCGGTGAGAAAGTCCAACTCTAGACTAAACTGGTGCAACGAAAACCACGGTGTCACGCAGTCCCGCTTCTGAGACCCACCAAGAGTACAGGCTAAAGCCCTGCGATACTCTGAACCCCTTGTGGTCCTCTCGGGGATCTCGTGTGGTCCTTTTGGGGACCACACAGGAGACCACGAGGACCACAGGCGTAAATTCAGTAGGATCACAGTGCGGTCTTGGTGGTAGAAGCGAACGAAGAAGAAGCAGAAGAAGAAGAAGAAGATTTGTTCCTTGGCATTATTGCTGCAGGAAATCTTTCTTTCGTTAAACTATAATTACGTTTATTATGAATGCAAGCATCACAAATATGTGACAGATACATATAGTTCGTTTTGCTAAATGTGCGTGACCTAAGAGAAGAGAGAAGTAGTCCACGTTCCAGGGCATTGTTCTTTAGTCTCTGTCTCTGTCTTTGTCTCTGTTTCTCTGTCTCTATCTCTCTTTGTCTCTCTCTCTTTCTCTGTCTCTATATCTCTTAGTGTCTCTCTGTCTGTCTCTCTCTGTCTTTGTCTCTGTTTCTCTGTCTCTGTCTCTCTCTTTCTCTATCTCTATCTCTATCTCTATCTGTGTCTCTGTCTGTCTGTCTGTCTCTCTCTGTCCCTATCTTTCTCTGTCTCTCTGTCTTTCTCTGTCTCTACATGTCTCTGTTTCTATCTGTCTGTCTTTGTCTCTAGTTCATCTCTGTCTCTATTTCTCTCTGTCTCTCTGTCTGTCTCTCTCTGTCCCTATTTTTCTCTGTCTCTCTCTTTCTCTGTCTCTATCTCTCTCTGTCTGTCTCTCTGTCTGTCTCTCTCTGTCTCTATCTTTCTCTGTCTCTCTCTCTGTCTCTCTCTGTCTTTCTCTATCTGTACATGTCTCTGTCTCTATCTGTCTCTGTCTCTATTTCTCTCTGTCTCTCTCTGTCTCTATCTCTTTCTGTCTCTATCTCTGTCTCTGTCTTTCTTTGTCTTTACCTCTCTATGTCTCTATCTCTATCTGTCCCTCCTTGTCTCTATTTCTCTCTGTCTCTCTCTATCTCTCTGTCTCTCTCTGTCTCTATCTCTCTCTATCTGTCTATCTTACACACACACACACATGCACACACACATACACACAGTAAGAGCAGATGTTTCTTTGCCCCTTGCACCTTCTCTTCTACAGTTTCCACACGACAGAAAACATGGAGGAAGTTTACAGCAAGAACATATAACGACCAGAAACGTCCAGTTCTTCTTCTTAATACTATACTTAATATTAGTCATTATTATTATTATTTTCTTTTATTTCTTCCTTCCACTATTTATAGATCTTCTCTCTATTTCTCTTTCAAAGCAGACACTAAAAAGAGCAATGGAAAATTTCCAATGTCTTATTTGTTTACTCCACTGTTTGTTTTATGTCTCTGTACAAAATCCGCCTTCATGTCCACATTCCCTCTATATCTCTGTGTGTTTCAGTCTTTTAAAGTAAATTCTAAGCAGTGGCGGTTTAATGTGCTCATGATATTTCCTCCACGACAGGCAAACACACACACATACACCCAGCCACGCTCATACACGTTTAGCAGTTACATATTACGTAATCCGACGTTACGTCATCTGGAAAATTTCACTGTTATCATAAATGACGCTCACATTTCCGTTGATTGTTTTCTCTGGTATTTCCGTTGATTGTTTTCTCTCGTATTTCCGTTGATTGTTTTCTCTGGTATTTCCTTTGTTTTCTCTCGTATTTCCGTTGATTGTTTTCTCTCGTATTCCCGTTGATTGTTTCCTCTCGTATTTCCGTTGATTGTTTCCTCTCGTATTCCCGTTGATTGTTTCCTCTCGTATTTCCGTTGATTGTTTTCTCTCGTATTTCCGTTGACTGTTTTCTCTCGTATTTCCGTTGACTGTTTTCTCTGGTATTTCCGTTGATTGTTTCCTCTCGTATTCCCGTTGATTGTTTCCTCTCGTATTTCCGTTGATTGTTTTCTCTCGTATTTCCGTTGATTGTTTTCTCTCGTATTTCCGTTGATTGTTCCTGGATAAATGCTCGGACAAAGTGCGTGCTGAGCGAGACGGCGGGAAACTGGAGAGCTTAACCAACCAAAACTAGAATCCGAGTAGAAGTGACTGCGGTCCAGGCTCAGAACCGCGTCCTTGAAACTTGGACTGATCCTACGTTTCCACATCATTCTACAGGGGTATCTTGACCTCTCTAAGGGTTGCCGTGAACTTGGCCCAGATATAACTACATGATAAATGTATTGGCCCCTTATCACTGTGCTGATGGTGGGGGAGGGTGGTTGGACCTCGACTGTGGTGCAGTCTTTTAAAGTGCGTCACAATTAACTCTCCAAGCTTCTAGATCTGTAGTTAACAGACCACGTCCCAGATGTACGGGACCTCACTATCTATAATGAAATACAGGATCTCTGCCGGGAGTGGTCCGCCAGATATGGGCTCTTCTTCTTTTGCTTAATGGAAGGGCCATACGAGCCACCAATCAACAGTTACGCAGAACAAGTCCTTGCTTCAGACTAAGAGGGATGGGCCCCTCTGGGTCATGACTCCCAGAGGTCTTGTGAGTTGTTGTTTTTTCTTTCCTTGTCCCGGATTCCAACCCGCGATCTTCCAGATTCCAACCCGCGATCTTCCAGATTCCAACCCACTATCTTCCAGATTCCAACCCGCGATCTTCCAGATTCCAACCCGCGATCTTTCAGTTGACACTGCAATTCGAAGTGCACCTTAGCGATTTAGCTGTGGAGGACATATTGGTTGTGACAAACGAAATTGAGTGTCGGGAAGAGATACAAATTGCTGGTGCTTTTTGTGCTTAAAACTGAATTAGACTCAAGTATTACTTGAATGTTAACAATTATTTTAATGTTAACCGTTATTTTTTAAACTGACTCTAGTTTGTGATTTAGAAATAACGGACAAGAGGTCAAGGTTACAATAGATATTTGAATCTGATATGCAGAGCTTCAAAACTGTACTTAATATTGACCTGATCTACAGTCACCTGTAGAAAGTGTCATAATGAGCAGGTGGAACGGTTTATAGAAAATGTCATAATGAGCAGGTTGAATGGTTTATAGAAAGTATCATAATGAGCAGGTAGAATGGTTTATAGAAAATGTCATATAATGAACAGCTAATAAATTTCTTTCTTTTTTTTTTTTTGCATGAACGTTAGACGCCACATAGTGCTGGCATGGTAGTTCGCCAAGTTTTCCTGCTTTCGGCGAGCTTGTCAACCTCATCAAGGGATTGTATGCCTACCAATTTGGCCTCTCTTATATTTTATGCCTACTAATTTGGCCTCTCTTATATTTTATGCCTACTAATTTGGCCTCTCTTATATTTTATGCCTACTAATTTGGCCTGTCAGAATCCTCAAGGAAATAGAAAACGAGAAAGACCTAGACTTACTTGAAGAAGAGAAATTATGACAGTGCTCAGAGACAAGGGATACACATGGAAGGAATCAGAGAATAATTCCAAGAACAGGGATGACTGAAGACCCTTTATCCGTGGCCTATGCTCTCAAGGGAGTGAAAGACGATAACGACGATGAATTTGGCCTCTTATATTTTATGCCTAGTAATTTGGCCTCTTATATTTTATGCCTACTAATTTGGCCGCTTGTATATTTTGTGCCTACTAATTTGGTCTCTCTTATATTTTATGCCTACTAATTTGGCCTCTCTTATATTTTACGCCTATTAATTTGGGTCTATCTTCTATTTTATGCCTACTAATTTGGCCTCTCTTATATTTTATGCCTACTAATTTGGCCTGTCAGAATCCTCAAGGAAATAGAAAACGAAGAAGACCTAGACTTACTTGAAGAAGAGAAATTATGACAGTGCTCAGAGACAAGGGATGCACATGGAAGGAAGCAGAGAATAATTCCAAGAACAGGGATGACTGGAGAGCCTTTATCCATGCCCTAAGCTCTCAAGGGAGTGAAAGGTGATAATGATGATGAATGTGGCCTCTCTTATATTTTATGCCTACTAATTTGGCCGCTCGTATATTTTATGCCTACAAATTTGGCCTCTATTAACTATGGTGATCTTGGTAAAGTAAAGCTGTTTAGAAGTTTCAACTGCTTTTTTGTCAGTAATGCAAGTAAAGTTTGTGTTTGTGGTGTCGCGTTGTGTCTGTGTGCTTGTATCTACCAGTTTCTCTACCCATCATTTTCTGTATTTTTCAGTCTGTCTGTCTTTTCAGACAGTTTATTCATTAACAGAATATTGTCAGAAATTCTTTTAATGGTAATTGAAAAAAACTTCTGCTATTCTTTAAGAAACTCAATGGGGTGTACAGCAAAGTAGTAGCCATATAGTTTTTCAGATCGTCAGAGGATATGCTCACTGGTTTCCTGTTAAGACTAATTGTTATGAATGACACGACAGAGTGAACTCCCCTGGCTTTACCCGGTCTGTAATTTGTTTCTACGTGCATTTTCCCCCTCCCATTTTTCTAGTGATGACAATGAACTTTATTTTCCAGTGTGACATTGTGCTTCAGCAGTCTTCTTGGCTGTTCTTCTATACAGGAATGAGCAGATGACTGACGTGTCCTGCGTTATCAACAAACAAACAAACAAACAAAAATTCGCCTGCCACTCGATCGCTTGTTTCTAGCTGGAATGGATCTTTTTTCTGCTTTTTTTTTTTTAGCAAAATTCTTTTTTCTACTTTTCTTTCACTTTTTGTTTTCTCCTTTTCTCTGCTCTTCTTTCATTGTCTGTTTTATCCTTCTGCTCTTCCTTCATTGTCTGTTTTCTCATTCTCTCTGCTCTTCCTTCACTTTCTGTTTTCTCTTTCTCTCTGCTCTTCCTTTAATGTCTGTCTTCTCCTTTTCTCTGATCTTCCTTGTCTCCTTCTCTCTGCTTTTCTTTCATTATCTGTTTTCTCGTCCTCTCTTCTCTTCAATTCATTGTCTGTTTTCTCCATTTCTCTACTTTTGCGTGGCAGTGGTAGAAAAGACTGCAAATCAGTTTCTACAATCTTAGCCTGTTTACTATTATTAGAGAAATCTCAAATAATCTGTAGAAATGTCTTTCTACGACACGAAGGACTTTCTTCTTCGTCTTCTTCTTCTGCGTTCGAGTTTGCTGGTTGCATCAGATCCTGATCTCTGTCGACATGGCAAAGCCCGCAGTCCTCTCCAGATCCTGATATGAGCCCAAATGCTTTTCCCCCAAGCTTGTGTCCTCTTGGCCATGTCTCACGCCTCAGGTCTGCATGGTTTGGGCGCTCATGAAGGATGTGTTCTTTAGTCTGGACTCCACGTGAAGGACCTGAGATATGAATTCTGTTGAGTAGTACAAAACTACTCGGACCAAACGTCCTATTGATTAGCTTTCTGTTTTCAGTTACTACAGGCCCTCCTTAAAATGAGGGAAGCCCTCATTGCAGTCCTCTGTCATTGTGATTGATGACAAGCTGTTTGGTGACATTAAAATTAAGAGAATCATTGCCTGTACTGCACACACGAGACTTGTATTCAGACTCCAGAGCGCTTCATGAAGCTCCCCACCCCTTCCACCTCTACCAGGAAGCCTTACCTCAGCTCTGAACACAGGCAGCTGTACTTGACACAGGGAGCTGTACTTGACACAGGGAGCTGTACTTGACACAGGGAGCTGTACTTGACACAGGGAGCTGTACTTGACACAGGGAGCTGTACTTGACACAGGGAGCTGTACTGGACACAGGGAGCTGTACTGGACACAGGGAGCTGTACTGGACTTAGGGAGCTGCACTGAACACAGGGAGCTGTACTGGACATAGGGAGCTGTACTGGACACAGGAAGTTACACTGAACACAAGGAACTGCACTGAACACATAGAGCTGCATTTGACACAAGGAGCTGCACTGAACACAGAGAGCTGCAATTGACACAAGTAGCTGCACTGAACATAGAGAGCTGCACTTGACACAGGGAGTTGCACTGAACACAGAGAGCTGTACTGGACACAGGGAGCTGCACTGAACACAAGGAGCTGTACTGGACACAGGGAGCTGCACTGGACACAGGGAGCTGTACTGGACACAGGGAACTGCACTGAACACAAGGATCTGTACTGGACACAGGGAGCTGCACTGGACACAGGGAGCTGCACTGGACACAGGGAGCTGCACTGGAAGACAAACTTTGGGGTGCAAAGCATGACACCCAAAAGACGGCACAGTTAATCCAGACAGTAATGATAGATATCTGAGACTAGAACCAAGAAGTATAAGAAGAAGAATTACATCTTTAGAAATGCCCGTGGTGATGACTGAGGATAGAACATAAAGAATTCTAATGTATGCCCAGCAACGAAAACAAAAATCTCCCAGCGATTTCGTACTGAATGAAGCAAAGTGCACACAAGAAAGTTTTGTTTTCAATTTTTTTATTTTTTATTTTTCTGGACACATCTAAATGCAGCGCAATGATTGATAATGAAGCGTTTCTCAATCGAGAAATATATCTGCTACAGCGGTGTACCGATGGTTGCCAACTCCCAGGGCGAGCCAAACAAATTTGCCCCGCCCATGGGCGCCAAGAAATGTAAATATTGTGTTGTTTTAAGTAGAAGCTTTTGTTTATAACTATTTGCAACAACAACAAAAAAAGTAGCAAAGTTAATAAAGAAAGAATGGTTCCTTCTGTACGCGTCCTTAACACGAGGCAAGACTTTCTCATCCTCTCGGCACGCCATTGGTTTTCAGCAGTATATAAAATACAACGATGAATCATTCAATTCTGTTGTCGTTGTCGGCTACATCGTTTGCTTCTAGATGAGCACACAAAGCGGGCTGTGTTTGCGTGTAGAACTGCTCCATGACGTTAGCAAGGCTGGGGCTACACCGCCGCAGGAGTTGCACCTCGCACCTCCGTCTCTGGAAAGTCACGCTGTGAGAAAGAAGAAAAACTGGTGCCTTTGCCCAATAGTCTCTTCTAACATTATTTAATATCCTGCAATGATGGCTGCTAAACAGATTTCTAAAGTACTAAATTACCTGCAGCGAGCTGGACAGATTTCATGGCGTTGACCAAAGTTTCTGAAGCTGATTTTATCAAGCAGTCCTATTTAAAAAGACTGAAAGATGAACGAGACCGAGGTGTCAGGGCCAGCCAGCCAACCAGAGATGGTCAATACTGTGTCCAACTCCTTTGCTGATGGTAAGAGGCTAAGAGGTCAGTGCTCAAACTAGTCTCCCTGGCAGTGGAGCCTGCAGAGAAGTATGTGTGTAATAGGGCGGGAGGGGGGAAGAAATCTTCTCCAGGTCTTGATGCCAACTAGCATAACCCACTCCCAGTTCCACGTCATCCCTGCGTTTCAACATCTTCACATCATCATCATCATCATCTAATGTAGGAGCATGTTATGGCAGTTCCTGTGTCCACCTAAAGTTGTCTAACGAAAGCTAGTGTCAGTGTCTTCACGTGCAGCTTCCAGTGAGATGATCTAAAAAGTATACGTTTACACACAGAGAACGTCACACATCTTGTTTCTTACACACTTGGCAGGGACCCACGGAAGACAGTTCACGTACGCGGTTGAAACTGTTGACACAGCGTGATCTGGTAACGTGGGGTGAATTTAATGGGTGACTCCAGATGATGATGAAGTTCAATAATGGGCGAAATATATGGAGTCATATCAAAATAAAAAATCAACACAATGAAATAGAACAAACAGAAGGCGACATAACCATAAACGAACTATTATTTGCAGATGACCAAGCTCTAGTTGCCGATTCAGAAGAAGGCTTGCAAGATCACATTAACAGATTGAATGATGCATGCAAAGAACACAATATGAAAATTAGCCTAGGCAAAACAGAAATCATGACCATCGCAAGAGTAGACACACCAATAAACATTACACTGGAAAACCATACTATGAAGCAAGTAACGCATTTCAAATACCTCGGAAGCATTTTCTCAACTATGGAAAAATAGACATAGAGATCGAAAACAGATGTAACAAAGCGAACCAACTTATCGGGCAAATGGTTCCCATACTAAACAGCAAGCATGTCTTGCTGGAAACCAGAAGAACTATCTATAAGACAATCTTCATACCAACTTTGTGCTACCAATGCCAGGCATGGACGCTGACAGCACAAAAGGAAAATTACAACAACTGAAATGAGATTCTTGAGAAGAATTCTTGAAATATCAAGAATGGACAGAATCAGAAATGATGTCATTAGAAATAAAGTAGAAGTTGTACTCGTTCTGAACTATATACAAAACAGCGAATAAAATGGTTCTATCATGTATCACGACTACCAACAGAACGTGTACCACAGAGAGCAATACAGATCACATACGGGCGGAGGAAGGGGCCCCCCATGCAAACGATGGACCGATGGTATAGCAGAGTCCCTGAACATCTCAATGTACTAAGCCAACAGTCGAGCCATTGGGAGACAATTGCACTTCACCTCTACACCTAGCAGTAAATGAGGAAGGACAAGACAAGGCAAGAGACATATCAAACTACAAGTGGTCAGGCGCAGATATCAAGTCCCGGTGGCTTGCTTCACCACAGCCAGCTGGAATCTACCAGGAGACGACAAAGCACAAGAAGTAGAGAGATACCTGTCTCTGTCTTAAATTATATACATCGACTACAAGAGCAGAACTACATTGCCACAATGGGATGTAAACATGAAAAAATGGCGGGGGGGGGGTGTACTGACATATAAGATTACTATCTGAGGCCCCTGTTCTGCGGTGAAGTTTGGAATGAAAAAATACAGCTCTGTAGTTTTCCATCTAATTCCCAGTCTTTTACATAAAATCCCGTACTGGTCACTACTGCACGCCTAAAACTTAGCTCACAAAAACCAAGCGCAATCACTCCTATAGCCCGAGTATATAAGCTCAGGGGCGTTAACTTTACATAGATTTTTGCAGGGTTGTTTACCCTTATACACATATTCTGCTAAGAACACCCTACTCTCAGTTCCGGGGGGGGGGGGGGGGATAACAATCTAAGAAACGACTTTGTGAAATCAAGATTATCTTTGATAACAGACTCTTGACACAGAGTTGGGGTTGCGCGTTCCTCAGGGTGGTGTAACTTGTGGGTGTGTGGGTGTTTGGTTGTTTTTTTTTTTAGTGCTTTCTGGAAGTGAAGAAGCACCACAACTCCTTATTTGACATATTTTTTCATTCCAAACTTCACCGCAGAACAGGGGCCTCAGATAGTAATCTTATATGTCAGTACACCCCCCCCCGCCATTTTTTCATGTTTACATCCCATACCCCCCCCCCAATCTTCCTTTCCCCCTCCCCCTCCGGAAGTACTCTGGGTCCACCTTTCAAACAACAAAACCCTCCGAGCCACGGAGCAATACACCAGCTGGAGCCTTCCCCCCCCCCCCTCCCAACTGAACCTGTTCTGATTCAAGAATTTCCATGTGTACCTTCTACATCCAGAAGCTCGTTGTTGCCGAAGAACGAAACATTACAACGTAGTGCAAGATCCACTTATTTATCTTTCTACTGCGACTTCCATTCTATTCACGTCTGAGTACATTGTTAACTATCCCCTACTTTCACTGTTCCATACTTTACTTTAAAACACCCATAAAGACCTCCACTACGAATGAAGACCTGTTTGTCAAAATAGTTTTAAAACTCTAATACATACTAGACATACTGAGCATGTTGTAGCAGTGAGCATCGTTTTTGAAGCTTACTAACCTGCAGAGAAGGGTCTCCATGGTCTTGAGTGACAGTTGCTCAGAAGGCGGGGCGAACTTTTTCACAACGCCCATATAAAAGAAGTAGTCGGCCATTTCATTTTGACAAGACGCTATTTTAACCTTTGACAGACAGCTGAGTGCATCAGTTCCTCCTTGCTCAATTTCTGACAACATTCAGAATTGGAAGACAATCTTTAATTTGTTACATAAATCGGTATTTACTTACTTTCATTATTTACATACATCAACACCTAATGACACTTCTAGTAACTTACTTTCATTATTTACATACATCAAGATTTAATAAAGGTAAATAGAGGTGTATGGTACAGTTTTACACTGTGGCAGTGGGAGTAATGAAGAAACAAATAGCAGAAAGTATAAGAGTAAGATGAGAATGATTAAATGAAAAACATACAACATCCAATATTTCTACGTTATTCTTTCTCAATGATTACATACACAAACACAACACAACACAACACAACATATAACTAAAAGAAAATGAAAAATGAAAATGAAAAACTTACCTTTGTGGCATAATCCTAGAAAGAAACCACTTGAATTCGTCATAGAGGCGAGGAAAATTTCCCACAGAGGAAAGCGGATACAACCAATCGATATCAGAGGCGGGGAAAGGGGAGATCGAGGGGGGAGGGGAAGGCGTCAGGACGAGACCAGGAGGAGCAATAAACACCTGTAGGCCGCGAGAGAAGCAGATTGTGGTGGGGAGAGGGATGGAAGCTGGGAAATAATATGACATTGATGAATGAAGAAACGAGACCAGGAGGGGTCATAACCACCTGTAGGTCGCTAGAGAAGCAGATGGTGGCTGGGAGGGGGAGAGAAGCCGGGAGATAAAGTGAAACTGAAGAATGAAGAACTGTAGAAGAAAGTAAAGTATGAATCGCAGAAAATAAATAGAAATCTAAAGAAGTTTAAAGGAAACTGAAAACATTGTTAATTCCAACTGGGTGGAGACAGCCAGCCTGGAAAATAAGTCTGTATTCTATGGCTCTCCGAGATCGTACATCGGAAGAACAGGAGCGGATCGCACTAACAGAGATGTCTTGTTTTCCCCTGTGGTCGCTTTGGCAAAAGTGCTTTGCGACAGGAGTCCATATGTCAAGACTTAATGACACTTCTAGTAACTTACTTCCATTATTTACATACATCAAGACTTAATGACACTTCTAGTAACTTACTTCCATTATTTACATACATCAAGACTTAATGACACTTCTAGTAACTTACTTCCATTATTTATATACTTCAGGAGTTAATGGCACTTCTAGTAACTTACTTCCATTATTTATGTACATCAAGACTTAATAACACTTCTCTTAACCAGGCTTGATGAACAAGGGGGAGAACCTGAGTTAATGTCATAAAGGTAGATAGAAGTGTATAGTGTAGTTTTGCAAAGTGGCAGAGGGGGTGAGTAAAGTGAGAAAAAAACGAATAGAAAGTATAAGAATGTATAAATGAAAAACATACAACATCCGATATTTCGGCGTGAGACTTTTTCGTGGATTACATGCACAAACAAGACAAAAAATATATAACTAAACGAAAAACGTTTCTTAACATGACCTCCTCCAGAAGCTGGAAACAGAGAAATGTGTGTCCACTAGAAGAGGCATAGAGACCGCGAGGCCACACAAAGGATAACCCGATAGAGCCAATCGTAAAGAAGAGGTGGAGAGAGAGGAGGAAAATAGGTGGTTGAAGGAGGGGGGCAATAGAAATATGATAGCCGCTAGAGGAGAAGTTGTCGGGGGGGGGGGGGGGAGCGGAGAGATAATGAATGAAGAACTTAAGCACCTGCAGGGAGAAAATGTGAAACTGGTGAATAGGACAAGACCCTATAAACGCCAATATGTCGCCAGAGAAGAAGAGAAGGTGGCGATAGGGAGGGGGGGGTGGCTAGGAGAAAGAAAGTAGAGTAAAAAAAATGGGGGTGGAAAACTAAAGAAGTTAAAGAAAGCTGAAGACATTGTTAATTCCAGCTGGGTGGAAACAGCCACCCTAGAAAATAAGGCGCTGTTCTAAGACCCTCCGAGATCGTACATTAGCAGAACAAAAGCGGATCGAACTAACAGAAATGTCCTGTTTTCCCCTGTGGTTGCTAAGGCAAAAATGTTTAGCCACAGGTGTCCAAGCCCTCTTAGAAATATCGTTAAGATATTGGCGAAAACGATCTCCTAAGCGTAAACCGGTCTCCCCTATGTACTTCATACCACAACGTTTGCACAGAATAGCATAAATAATATTGCGGGAAGTGCAGGTGAAACTCTCATGAACTGATAACGTGGACTTAGGGAATCAGATCTGGCTAGCCTCGACAACAAACGGACAAGTGTTGCATATACGGCGTCCGCAACGTCTGGTATCATAAAAAGTGTCATCTGTCTTAAGGCGACTTCGAAGTAAAAGGTCCCTGAGGTTCTTGCCCGGTCTGTAGGCCACCAATGGGGGTTCCCCATAAGTTCACGTATATCAGGCGCGGTCTAGAGGAGATGGAGATGGTGAAATAGTAAGTTTTTAACTGCCAAACTATGAGGGTGGTGCATGAGTACCAGTTTAACTCTGTCCGAGCTACAGTGCGGTTTAGGGGTGAGGGCTTGTTGCCGCGATTTATGGCTGATGCGGTTCCAAGATGATAAGAGAACATGTTCAAGATAGCCGCGTTGAAGGAAGAAATATAATATTTTATGGCCTTGATCCTGGAAATCCAAATCCTCAGTGCACAAACGTCGCAACCTAAGAAGCTGGGAAAAAAGAAAAGAGTCCTTACACGATCTAGAATGAGAGGAAGAGTACAAGAGATAGCTGTGAGAATCTGTAGGTTTATAGTGGGCAGAAGTAGTAAGCCCGGTAGGGCCGATAGTAACGGCAATGTCGAGAAAGTTAGCGGAAGTAGCAGAGACATGGGAGGAAATGGCAGGATTGTACTCCTTAACAAAAGCTGTCAAGATCGTCCTCTGGCATTTATGTGACCCTAGTGCCGTCATCTATGTAGCGTCTATAGAAGGCGGGAAAGGGGGATCTAAAGGCTCTCAGAACCTTGTGTTCGAAGTGGCCCATGAACAGACATGCGTATCTGGGGCCCATTTTGGTACCCATGACCATACCACTAATCTGGTCGAAGTAAAAGGCCATTGAATTCAAAAGAATTGAGTTGGAGGACAAGTTGTGTAAGGCGCAGAATAGTAGAAGTAGGAATAGAGGGATTGCATCTTTTGTTCAGAAAGAACTTGACGGCCTGAAGTCCCTGATCATGCGGGATGGATGTGTATAAGGACACTACATCAAGGGTGAAGATAAGGTAGGTGTGACCAGGCAGGAGTGTAAGGGTCTCAAAAGCAGTGAGAGCATGATTAGTGTCCTTAAGATAAGTGGGCAGACTAGTGACCAGAGGTCGAAAGATGCTGTCAAGAAAGTCAGAGATTTGTTCCGTAGGGCAGGAACAAGCGGACACTACGGGCCTTCCTGGGTTGCCTGGTTTGTGAATCTTAGGGAGTAGATAAAAGGATGGGTTCCCTAAGCAGCTGTCACGGATGTGAAGATGTGTAGCCGAGGGAGAAAGATCAGTCTTGTGGATGAGTCCGTTGATCGTGTCACGAACATGGTGGTTGTTGGTCAGAGTCGGATCTTGAGAGCGAGAGGCATAAAATTTAGTGTTGCTCAGCTGGCCCATGGCCTCTTGGATGTACACTTCTCTCTTCCAACAAACAATTGCCCCGCCCTTGTCGGACTCTCTTGATCACAATATCTCGCCTGCGTTGGAGTTGTGAAAGTGCGCGCTGCTCCCCGGGGGTCAGGTTAGAGTGTCGTACACAGGGATGGCGAAGCTTGCGGATTTCGTGAAGAGTGTATGCTGTTGGCGAGATCTTCAGCTGCCGTGCGTGGAGCGGTGCTCTTCCCGGCCAATGAAGAAATTTGCAAATGAGGTTGCCGCGCAGCATCACTGCGGAAAAGGTGGTTGAAAGAATAAAGCGAAGCAAACAGTCAAATCACGGCACCTCTGGTCTGGAGGTCGGCCACGTCCTGAGTGCAGTCATATCGGGTGAAATGCATGAACCGGCTTGTCCCAGAGGTTAAGTCACTGCTGGCTTGACTTTTCAAATGCCGCGCGTGGAGTGAAGCTCCTCCCGGTTAAGGAAGTAAATGCGGAAATAAAGGTTGCTGTGCGGCGCCGATGGGAAAAGGTGGTGGAAAGTGAAGTTTAACCTGGTATGTCCAGTAGTATCGCTACGAGAGCTATACCACGGCACCTCTGCTCTAGAGGCCGCCTACGTC
This sequence comes from Achatina immaculata, assembly GCA_009760885.1. Taxonomy (NCBI): domain Eukaryota; kingdom Metazoa; phylum Mollusca; class Gastropoda; order Stylommatophora; family Achatinidae; genus Lissachatina; species Lissachatina immaculata. The sequence goes on along the minus strand of CM019703.1, from coordinate 23,675,632 downwards.
CGAAATACACCTACACTGGTGAAATATGCCTAAACCGGCACACACTAGGGGTGGAACTCGATGGCTAGACATGTCATGCCACCTCCGCTCTAGAGGTCGGTAACGCCTGATAAACACCCATACTGGTGAATTTTTGCCTAAACCGGCTCATACCAGGGGTGAATCTTGAAGGCTATGCATGTCACAGTACCTCTGCTCTAGAGGTCGGTCACGTACCAAACACGCCCATACTGGGATAATATGCCTAAACCGGCCCAACCCAGGGGTGAAACTTACTAGTGCCGAGGATTCGTCCTCCTGGACAAAAGCTCCATCCTGGTCACAACCAGGAAGGGTAGCGGCCACGACCGCAAAATGCTGAAGTCGGAGACACTGGACCAGGGCAGTCTAGATAGGCAACCACCTCTCACCCGGCGGGGATGTCTGCGTATCCTAATCACGCTGAGGTTTTCCGGTGAGAAAGTCCAACCCTGGACTGGATGGGCAACCACCTCTCACCCGGCGGTGATACACGGGTATCTCAAAACACGTCGAGGTTTTCCGGTGAGAAAGTCCAACTCTGGCCTGGGTGGGCTAACGCCTCTCACCCAGCGGGGATGCACTGATATTCCAAACACGTCGAGGTCTTCCGGTGAGAAAGTCCAACCCTAGACCAAACTGGTGCAATGAAAACCACGGTGTCACGCAATCCCGCTTCCGAGACCCACCAAGAATACAGGCTAAAGCACTGTGATACTCTGAACCCCTTGTGGTCCTTTCGTGGAACTCGTGTGGTCTATTTTGGACCACACAGGGGACCACGGGACCTAACGAGGACCACATGCGTGAATTCAGTAGGTTCACAGTGCGGTTTTTGGTGGTAGAAGTGAACGAAGAAGAAGAAGAAGAAGAAGTGAAGAGTGTGATCAATATAGAGGTCCAAGGAACGAGACGCTCCTGCTGAAGGTGTCCAGGTGGATGGTTGTTTAGGGAAGCGAGAGGATTGATCATCATCGGAAGTGGATTAGGATGGTGAAGGTTGGGATGCGTCTTGGAAATGGAACTTCAAACGCAGTGTGCGATAGAAACGGCGGACATCTTGAAGGAGTGAGAACCGGTAAGCAGAAGGACGGGGGAGAACAAACTGTAAACCTTTCCCCAGGACAGACAGTTCATCAGCCGAAAGAAAAATATCAGGAGAGATACAAGTCACCTTAGTGGGAGCAGAAGCGGTGGTGGGTCGGGGAGAGGCTGTAGAGGGACGGATAGCAGAAAGTTTCTGCTTTTTGAGAGAAGAAATTTGCAGGTAGAATTATTTATTGGTGGAGTGAATAATCTCTCGGATCAAGTGATTCTTCTTCTTCTTCTTCTTCGTTCGTTTCTACCACCAAAACCGCACTGTGATCCTACTGAATTTACGCCTGTGGTCCTCGTTAGGTCCCGTGAAGGACCACACGAGATCCACGAGAGGACCACAAGGGGTTCAGAGTATCACAGTGCTTTAGCCTGTATTCTTGGTGGGTCTCTGAAGCGGGATTGCGTGACACTGTGGTTTTCGTTGCATCAGTTTAGTCTAGAGTTGGACTTTCTCACCGGAAGACCTCGACGTGTTTAGGATATCAGTGCATCCCCGCTGGGTGAGAGGCAGTAACCCATCAAGGCCAGAGTTGGACCTTCTCACCGGAAAACCTCGACGTGTTTTGAGATACCCGTGTATCACCGCCGGGTGAGAGGTGGTTGCCCATCCAGTCCAGAGTTGGACTTTCTCACCGGAAAACCTCAGCGTGATTATGATACGCAAACATCCCCGCCGGGTGAGAGGTGGTTGTCTATCTAGACTGCCCTGGTCCAGTGTCTCCGACTTCAGCATTTTGTGGTCGTGGCTGCTACCCCTCCTAGTTGTGACCAGGATGGAGCTTTTGTCCAGGAGGACGAATCCTCGGCACTAGTAAGTTTCACCCCTGGGTTGGGCCGGTTTAGGCATATTATCCCAGTATGGGCGTGTTTGGTACGTGACCGACCTCTAGAGCAGAGGTACTGTGACATGCATAGCCTTCAAGATTCACCCCTGGTGTGAGCCGGTTTAGGCAAAATTCACCAGTATGGGTGTATATCAGGCGTGACCGACCTCTAGAGCGGAGGTGGCATGACATGTCTAGCCATCAAGTTCCACCCCTGGTGTGTGCCGGTTTAGGCATATTTCACCAGTGTAGGTGTATTTCGGACATGGCCGGCCTCTAGAGCAGAGGTGCCGTGGTATGTATAACACTCGCAGCGATACTACTGGACATACTGATTAAACTTCACTTTATCATTTCCTCCACCTTTTCACATCGGCACCACACAGCAACCTTTATTTCTTTTCCGCATTTTCTTCCTTGACCGGGAGGAGCTTCACTCCACGTGCGGCATTTGAAGAGTCTAGCCAGCAGTGTCTTAACCTCTGGAACAAGCCGGTTCATGCATTTCATCCGATATGACTGCACTCAGGACGTGGCCGACTCCAGACCAGAGATGCCGTGATTTGACTGTTTGCTTCGCTTTATCCTTTCTACCACCTTTACCGCAGTGATGCTGCGCGGCAACCTCATTTGCACCTTTCTTCATTGGCCGGGAGGAGCACCGCTCCACGCACGGCAGCTGAAAATCTCGCCAACAGCGACGGATCAAGTGATAAATGAGGTAATTATCATGTGTAACTTGGTGGAGACTGACAGAGAGTTGATCGATCTGACTATCAAGATCCGAGAGTTTATTGTGCTTTTCAACAATACATCGCATACGTTGAAAAGCGGATTTGGTTTCCAGTGGACACGTATTTCTCTGTTTCCTACTTCTGGAGGACGCCATATTAAGATAGGGTTTTCGTTTAGTTATATGTTTTTTGTCTCGTTTGTGTATGTAATCCTCGAAAAAGTCTCACGCCGAAATATCGGATGTTGTTTTTTTTTATGTATACATTCTCATACTTTCTATTCGTTTTTTCTCACTTTACTCACTCCCTCTGCAACTTTTGTAAAACTGCACCATACACCTCTATCTACCTTTATTATTTAAACCAGTTTTACTGCAGTCGCCGTCCCATTTACCTGAGTTATATTCCTGATGCTAAAGCTATTCATGGGGTTCGTTCTATTTCTTCTTCTTCTTTTACAAAATTCGAAAAAACACACTAACGTTTCGCTTAATAGCGGGTCTGATAATAACTGACCAAAGGGGGCCGATCTGGCTCTGGACTGCCCTGCTTTAAATTGAGCAGTCTCTGTGACCTGTGACTGTTTCAGAAACTTGAGAACTACGGGCAAAACTTTGTGTTTTGGATTTAGTGCACGCTTACTTGAGTACACTCGTCTCTCATGAAGAAGGTTGGTGATTTGAAAATCTGGCCAAGGGCACCCAAATCATTCAACCGTAGATATGGGAGCCTGACTCCTTCTGGAGCTGGGAAAGGTAAGGCGGCTGGGTATGAAGCTGTTAAATCCTCTACCGTATCAGAGAGCCAAAGAAAACAAAGGCACCATATCCCACCCGCGTCTTACCTGTTATGTTGGTGCAAAGACCTTCATAAGCTTGAGTCACCATAGCTGGATCAAAGAAAGAGCCAAAGAGTTGAGTCATTGAGTCACTGCTGTTCTTCAGACTTGAGTCCAGGCACTGGACAAACCCGTCTTTGTCTCTGTGGATAAAATTTGTCCCTGTTGTTTGAAACGTTACCGCTGTCACTGGCATTGTTATCGTCTGTATTATCGTGCTGCGTTAACACTGAAAAAGAAGGAGTATTATCTTAAATCTCTCTCCCTCCTCCCCTCTCCCTGTCTCGCTTCGATGAAATTTGCATATTCTGTTCACAGCTAACATCATAACTGTTGTGTTCTATACATTCTGCGTAAAAATGTTCCTGAAGCCCTCGTAGTGCGTTGCTATCGCTACCGACGACACACTGTAACACCGTTGGGTGATTTTTGTTATCGTAAAATTATCGTCACCTTTTTTTCCTTGTGCTCTGTCAAATCTGGAGTCACGTGACCAAGACCATGGCTTGCATGATTAACGTTTATTCTTACTTTTACTACTTCTGTCTCAGATCCACCCCCTACGGCCAGATCTAACTGTCTAGCTATACGAGGACTGAGTCTCTTAAATAATGCTTTCTCAACTCTACTCTTACCAGGAATAAGTACATTAATGAGAATTAGTATTTGCAATTAATCTGTATTTTACTAGATAGCAATATATTCTGTGCAGGTTTTTGTGCAGCATTCCTGTCTTTTCTTTCGTGAAGAAAAGTTTCTAACCCAAGGTAAACACGCAAAGGTCATTACAGTAGTTCCGACAGCGGACAGTGGTAAGAGAGGGTCGGTAAGAGATAAGGGCGTGTCATGGAGCATCATAACCAAATAAGTGTGTGTTCGTATGTGTGGGAGGGCTAGGGGTGTGACCTGGTGGGGTGGGGAGCAAAGGACGAGGGGTGGGGCGCAGCCTAAAATATTTGGGAACCACTCTTATAGAACTACCAGCCTCTCTTTAAAACTTCTTATCCCGTGGTTGTACGTCCCTGAAGTTTTATCTGATCTTTTCTGCACGTTCCTGTATAGTGCTCAGTGTTTCTTTAATTGGTGCAGGACTTTCCCTTCACCCTTTCTGAGCTGATAACTGGAGATAATTTTTCACTATAAGCAGTCGTTAATATAGTCCTTCTATGACGCTGGATGCATGTGAAATATCTTTATATGAAATTTGCATACACACTCATATATGAGTAGTTAATGTGTATGTGTGTGTTTAGTTTTTAGCATATACCAAACAACACCCACAACACATCAACGTTTTTCTTTCTTTTTTCTTTTTATCAAATATTACGGCTACAATCTTCTGGCAGGATATGAAACAATGTCTATTTTTAGCATTTATAGCAGTTTAAAATTACAAACGCCTGGCTGTAGAGCAAACAGACAGACAAACAGACAGACAGACAGACAGACAGACAGACAGATAGATAGATAGATAGATAGATAGATAGATAGATAGATAGATAGATAGATAGATAGATAGATAGATAGATAGATAGATAGATAGATAGATCAGACAGACAGACAGACAGATAGATAGATAGATAGATAGATAGATAGATAGATAGATAGATAGATAGATAGATAGATAGATAGATAGATAGATAGATAGATAGATAGATCAGACAGACAGACAGACAGATAGATAGATAGATAGATAGATAGATAGATAGATAGATAGATAGATAGATAGATAGATAGATAGATAGATAGATAGATAGATAGATAGATAGATAGATAGAGTTTTGTAAATCCATTAAATGACTCAGCAGACTTAAAGTTTAAAATATGCGATTCATCTGTTAAATAATCTTTTAGGCTGCTGCCATCTTCCATTTGATTAAAAAAAAAGATAAATTCAACACTCTCTAACTAGACTCTGTATGCCTGTTAAATTAGCATGTAATGTTCAAACATACTCACCCACATATAATTGAAAAGAGTTTCATCATTGAAAAGTCTCCTTTGATGTGTTCATTCTCCGCTGACGTGTCGTTAGTTTCATTATAAATCTGTCTAAGCGGCTCCGTGCTGTTAGCCAGTCCTTCTACACAAGACAAGATGTCGATCCAGACATTGCTACCATCATCAGGGCGGATAGCTATTACCGCACTGGCTGCGAGCACTGTGTGAGTGTGTGTATATATATATATATAGTGAGTTGATGCATAAAAGAACTACAAAAATAAGATTTTTAAGGGCATGCATCTTTCCCATTGCAACATATTCCTGTGAGACCTGGAAACTTAACACAACAGCTGAGAAACACATAAATTCTCTTGAATGTAAATGCTACAGAAGAGCTCTTTAAATATCATGGACACAAAAAAAAAGAACAAATATATCCATACTACAAGAACTTAATACTGAAGAAGGCTGGCTAGTAAAGAGAATTAAAGAGAGAAAACTTAAATATTTTGGACACATTAAACGTCATGAGAATTTAGAGAAGACCGTCTTGGAAGGGTACATAATGGGAAAAAGAAAGAGAGGAAGACCAAGGCGAAGATGGCTGCAAAACATCGTTGATGATCTGCAAATGGATGCATCAGCAGCAGGCCATCTTGCTCACAACCGAGATGCCTATAGAGAGCTGTTAGGGAGGCAAAGTTCCACAAGGGATGTGCAAATGACTGACTGACTGATGCATAAAAGAACTACAAAAATAAGATTTTTAAGGGCATGCATCTTTCTCATTGCAACATATGCCTGTGAGACCTGGAAACTTAACAAAACAGCTGAGAAACACATAAATGCTCTTGAATGTAAATGCTACAGAAGAGCTCTTCAAATATCATGGACACAAAAAAAAGAACAAATATATCCATACTACAAGAACTTAATACTGAAGAAGGCTGGCTAGTAAAGAGAATTAAAGAGAGAAAACTTAAATATTTTGGACACATTAAACGTCATGAGAATTTAGAGAAGACCGTCTTGGAAGGGTACATAATGGGAAAAAGAAAGAGAGGAAGACCAAGACGAAGATGGCTGCAAAACATCGTTGATGATCTGCAAATGGATGCATCAGCAGCAGGCCATCTTGCTCACAACCGAGATGCCTATAGAGAGCTGTTAGGGAGGCAAAGTTCCACAAGGGATGTGCAAATGACTGACTGATTGATGCATAAAAAAGTAAACACATGGAAAATGGGTAAATACTTATTCATAAACAAGGAAGACCTAGGCTTACCTGGAGAAGAGAAATTATGACAGTGCTCAGAAACAAAGGATATACGTGGAAGGAAACAGAATAATTCTAAGAACAGGGATGACTGGAGAGCCTTTATCCGTGGCTTATGCTCTCAAGGAAGTGAAAGGAGATGTTCCTTGGTTCTGTTGCTTTGGATGAGATTTCAGCATGGATGCTCGCCCATACCAAAGCATATAGTCACAGCTACACATAAAATATCGTGTCGATCACTACGGTAACGTTCAGGTTTTCATCTGAATGAACTTTGTCCGCGAGTAAGCACGGAGAACAGAGAATAGCTACACTCGCACCTTCCTCAGATCGGCAGTTGTCCACCTGCCGCCAAGATTTACAGTATCTAACATTTGAGAACAGTTATCTTTCCTTTCCAGTGATGCCCTCTCACCTCTGGTGCTGTGCTGGGTGTTCGTCCTCATTTTGATGCTGGTAGTACTTCTTCAAGTGATGCCTTACTAAAGCCTGTGAAAGTATCCTTCATCTGTGACACAACTTCTTCATACAGCGCTATGGCAACATCTGCCTTCATCATTTGGTGCTGCTACCACTACTTTCGTACGTGAGTATACATTAACACCCCCATCCCGTGCTAGCACTACTTTCGTACGTGAGTATACATTACCACCCCCATCCCGTGCTAGCACTACTTTCATACATGAGTATACATTACCACCCCCATCTCGTGCTAGCACTACTTTCATACATGAGTATACATTACCTCCTCTGTCTCGTGCTAGCACTACTTTCATACGTGAGTATACAGTACCACCCCCATCTCGTGCTAGCACTACTTTCATACATGAGTATACATTACCATCCCCATCTCGTGCTGGCACTACTTTCATACATGAGTATACATTACCACCCCCATCTCGTGCTAGCACTACTTTCGTACGTCAGTATACATTAACACCCACATTCCGTGCTAGCACTACTTTAATACGTGAGTATACATTACCACCCACATCCCGTGCTAGCACTACTTTCATACATGAGTATACATTACCACCCCCATCTCGTGCTAGCACTACTTTCATACATGAGTATACATTACCTCCTCTGTCTCGTGCTAGCACTACTTTCATACGTGAGTATACAGTACCACCCCCATCTCGTGCTAGCACTACTTTCATACATGAGTATACATTACCATCCCCATCTCGTGCTGGCACTACTTTCATACATGAGTATACATTACCACCCCCATCTCGTGCTAGCACTACTTTCATACATGAGTATACATTACCACCCCCATCTCGTGCTAGCACTACTTTCATACATGAGTATACATTACCACCCCCATCTCGTGCTAGCACTACTTTCATACATGAGTATACATTACCACCCCCATCCCGTGCTAGCACTACTTTCATACGTGAGTATACATTACCACCCCCCCCCCCGTGCTAGCACTACTTTCATACGTGAGTGTACATTACCACCCCCACCCCGTGCTCTCACTACTTTCATATGTGAGTATACATTACCACCTCCTCCCCGTGCTAGCACTACTTTCATACGTGAGTATACATTACCACCCACCTCCCCGTGTTAGCACTACTTTCATACGTGAGTATACATTACCACCCCCCCCCCGTGCTAGCACTACTTCCATACGTGGTATACATTACCCCCGCCCATGCTAGCACTACTTTCATACATGAGTATACATTACCCCCCCCCCGTGCTAGCACTACTTTAATACGTGAGTATACATTAGCCCCCCCCCCCCGTACTAGCACTACTTTAATACGTGAGTATACATTACCCCCCCCCCTGCTAGCGCTACTTTCATACGTGAGTATACATTACCCCTCCCCCCCCGGTGCTAGCACTACTTTATACGTGAGTATACATTGCCCCCCCCCCCCCGTGCTAGCACTACTTTAATATGTGAGTATACATTACCCCCCCCCCCCCGTGCTAGCGTAACTTTAATACGTGAGTATACATTGCCCCCCCCCCGGTGCTAGCACTACTTTATACGTGAGTATACATTCCCCCCCCCCCCGTGCTAGCGTTACTTTCATATGTGACTACACATCATCTCCCCCCTCCCCTAGCACTATTTTCATAAGTAACTATGCATCACCTCCCTTATGTCTTTACTGGTCCTAAGACAGAAATATAACGAGGGCCAGTGGTGTTTGATGTGCTAACTACACACATTAATACAATAATAATAATAGATGTTACTTCTTCCTTCCCACCCCATACCACCTCCTCCTGTCTGTTTCTTTCATCCTTTTTTTCTGTTTTTTTTTTTAGCTCTTTGAAGTTCAGTCTGAAAGATTTCGACTCAAGCGTCTCTTATTTTGATCAGGTCTCTTTGATCTTTAACAAGTTCAGTCTAGTACCACATACTTTTCGGTGTCTGTGATTCAAAAAGAGTGAACTTCGAATTTTAAAATATCTCTCCCCCCCCCCCCCCCCCCCCCCCGTTATAGTACTTGTACTCTGTTGTGCACCAACTTACAGGTGAACCCTCTCTAGTCTGGAAGACATTTTCCCTGAAACAAATTTCTGCCTTTGATTTCACAGGACGTAGATGGAGTCGGTCAGTGCGAATTGAAACGTCTGTTCTCTATTAACTGCGCTGCCCTAGCTCTGATCTGACATATTCATTATTTGCGTCGATTGTTCTTTTTTTTTTTAAAGATACGTAGCCTGTGCACATCATCTTTGTTGTTTGCTATGAGTATTATATCAGTTATCTACCGATTTATCACCCTGTGTTTCTTTTGCTAGTTTTTGCACTAAATGCAAAATTCTGGTGGTTCACGTTTTGTTATGGTCTTTAAAACATAGAACCAAGAACTGACAACTCTAGGGTAAAATATTTCACGAGTTATATAACTTTCATAGCTATATATCTATACATCAAAGGACGTTTATTTAGTAAATGACTTCAAATTGACTGAGACTTAAGTTCAAATTTATCGAAAGCAACTTACCTATTGCAAGCCAGTATGTTTTCATAGTTGTGAAAAATTTTATCTTAGAAGTGAAGTAGATGTTTCAACTTCGTCTTCGGTTTTTTTTCCCCTTTTTAAATCCTGAATCCTTTGGTAGCCGCGCACTGTTATATATTGACGACCTGCCTTTCTGTTGAGTTTGATGAGCGAAATCAGTGGTTCTAAGTTTATTGCAAGTTCGAGGGGCCGTTTTGAGAAAAGTTAAACATATGATGAAAGAAACTCTGCCTCGTGGCTCTGCTTCAACAACAAAACAGCAGCAGCAGCAACAGCAGCAGCAACAACAACAACAACAACACAGCACACACATAAACAATGTAATTTTGCGTTTAAAATGGCACCGATTTCAAACATTCTGTATGTGTGTGTGTGGGGGGGGGGGGGAGGGGGTGTTTGGTGTGGGTGGGGTGTGTGTGTTTTTTTTTCTGTGTGTGGTTATTTATTTATTTATTTATTTATTTTTTGCTAGGTAGTCTACAACTTAGTTTTAGCACGCCGCCATCTGTCTAGCGAGGAGAGTTCAATAACTTTTTGTGTAGTCCAGTCAATAATTCATTTCCTTATAGTTTTTTTTCCTTTTAAACCGAATGTGTCTTCCTTTATTTTCATGAACAGGATACAATATCCCCACCTCCCCTAAAAAAATTGTTTCATGAGATCCTTGCACTCCATACTTTGAAATCACATTTAACTACAATAGTATTTCGTTTGTCCAGGGTTTGTATAAACTTTCAGGATTTTAAATAGGAGAGAATCAAATAATGCTTTTAAAGTAGATACAAGCTATAGGTATTCTGAGAACATATACCCTTTTCTCATATTTATATTTGTTTCTTGATTATATATGTATATGTCCTTATACTCCTTTCATCAGACTGTAGGAATCGTCGTCATCGTCGTTACCAGTACTATTAGGTACCAATATGACTTCAAAATTCGTCAATAACTTGGTTTTAATTCACATATGGACAGCTAGGAACAGGCGAACTGAAGGCTAATATTAATCTAGTACTATTTTTTTTCTTTGTTAAAAACTGTTTAAGAGATTAAATCTAACTTCCCATTATTTGGTTCACATATCCCTTGTGGATACCTTTTCCTTAGAATTCCTGTTATCCACAAGGGATATGGATATCTCCTAGTCAAGAACTCCTGTTATCCATTAGGAATAGTTCTTCTTCTTGAGCTTTCCTAGTTATTAAGGCTCACTGCTGCAGATAAAGTTCGCCTCCATTCCTCTCTATTCCTAATCTTCTCTCTCCATTTGTGACAATAATTTCTTTTATATCCTCTTCTATGTTGTCTTTTCATCTCTGTCTTAGTCTACCCCTTGGTCATGTTTCCCTCGTCTCTTGTGCATACATACTTTTTATTTGTCTGTTCTCTTCTATTCTTTCTACATGCCCCACCCAGCATAGTCTGTTCAGTTCCAAGACATTTATAATTCGCTGGGATTTAAATAAGCTGTTCAGTTCAGTGTTCTTTTTAGCTCTCCAATCTCCACTGTTAGTATCCTTTATCGGCCCAAAGATTCTTCTTAGGATCTTGTTCTCAAAGATCTGCAATTGTTATTCATCTTTCTTTGTTGTAATCTATGTTTCTGATCCGTACATGACGGCTGGTCTTATTATAGTTTTGTAGCTTGTTATTTTGGTGTTTTGGGACAGGACTTTGGATTTTATCAAATGTTGCAAGGCAAAGTATATTTTATTCCCTATCTGTACTCTGCTCTTTTAATTTTCTTGCTTACTATGTTGCTTCTGTTGAAGGTTGTGCCTAGATATTTGTATGTTTCTGCTGTCCTAATGATCATATCTCCAACATTTATATAACATGGATCATTCTGCCTCTGCTCTCTTGATATCTTCATATACTCTGTTTTGTCTTGGTTAATGGTCAAGCCCACTTTTAGTGCCACATCTCTCAGGTGTATGTAGGTATTGACGACTTCTTGCATAGTTTCCCCCACCAGGTTGATGTCATCAGCGTATCCTAGTACTTTACATTGTTCTTCCGCACTGCTTTCCTCGTTCACTTTCCTGATTACCTTTTCTAGTACTAAGTTGAATAGTAATGGAGATAATGTATCACCTTGTTTTAAACCAGTTCTTATATAGAAGGGTTCTGACTTTCTTCCTTTATATATTACTATATTTTGTGCATCCTCCATAACTATTCTGGTCAAATTGATTAATTTATTAGGTATCTCAAATTCTTTCATAATTTCCATAAGCTGCTCCTATCTGTGCTGTCACAAGCTTTCTTGAAGTCAGTGAAGATATTATGTTCTTTTCAATATTCCCAGTATTTTTCTGCTCTTTGACGTAGATAAAATATTTGATCTACGGCTGATCTATTCTTCCTAAAACTGCTTGATAGTCTTCCGGCATGTTCTCGCTTTATGGTTTTAATCTATTTAAAAGTACAATACATAGTATTTTGTAGCTTGTTTGTAGTAATGATATTCCTCTGTAGTTTTCACACTTGCCCTTTTTTCAATACTGGGATCAGTAATGATTCTTTCTATTCACTAGGGAGTTTTTCTTCTCTCCATATTTGTTGTATTAGTGCACATATCTATTGATGTAGATTTAGACCTCCCTCGTTAATTAGTTCCGCAGCAATTCCATCTGAATCAGCTGCTTTGTTGTTTTGTAGAAGCATGATACTGTAGATGACTTATTCTAAGTCTGGTTCTTCTATTTTAGGTTCACAAGTCTGTATTTCTTTGAATGGTGATGTGTTCGTAGGCTCTTCATAGTTTAGTAGTTTTTCAAAATATTCTTTCCATCCAGTACAGATTTTCTCTTCATTATTTATCATGTTTCCATTACTATCCTTCAAGCTCTGCAGAGGTTGTTTATACCTTTGCTTTACTGTTCTCATTTCTTTATAGAATTCACTGCTTTGTTTATTTTGATGGCATGTCTGCAAATCGCTTATCTTGTCTTTCATATATTGTCGTTTTCATTGGCGAATAACTTTTTGAGTTTCTTTACACTGTGTGTGGTACTTCTCCTCATTTGTTTTGTTGTTCATGTCATTCAACCATACCTGCCTTGCTGTTCTTTTCTTTATGACTGCCTCTCTGCAGACTTCATCGAACCAGTTCTTCATTTTATTTATGGTCTTGACTCCCAGGCATTCTTCCGCTGTGTTCTTTATAATGGTTTTTATATCTTCCCATCTGTCATCAGTGCTTTTATTTTCTTCATTCCCTCTTGTGTTTATCTTATGGTTTAGCTCTTTTCTGAATTTTTCTTTAATTTCTTCTCTTTTCAAAGCATCTCTGTTTATTACTGAGCTTTTGTTTAATTTACTACCAAAAATTTTCTTCCGTCTGAATTTTAATTTAGCTCCAACAAGATAATGGTTGGTGCTGCATTCAGTCCCTCTGTAACTTCTGATCTGAAGTATGTTTGTTGTGTGCTTGGTATCAGTTAAAACATGATCTGTCTAGTTGCATGTTAGATTATAGGGTGGTTTCCATGTTTGTTTATGGATGTTTTTATTTTAAAAACGTGTGCTACTTATTCTCATTCCATAAGCTTCTGCCATATTTATTAGTCTCCATCCATTATCATTAGATGTTTCATGCAGACTTTCTTTTCCTGTGATGCGTCTGTGTGACTCCTGCTTTCCTATCTTTGCATTGAAATGTCCTAGTATTATCGGTATATTATGTTTCTGGGTCCTCTCTATTACTCTCTCTATTGTAAAATTCTTCTTTGACTTCCTCTATATCTTCTGTTGGTGCATGCACATTAATCATTGTTATATATTTTTTTTTGTTCCTTGACGCGGAGGTTAATGATTCTTTCATTGGTGGCACTGAAGTCCATCATTAGCCCCCATACTTTTCTCTTGACAGCAAAACATGTCCCAAGTTCATGTCTTCCATTGGTAACAGCTCCGTATACCAGTACGATTTCGTCTATGACTGTTATATCTTCTCCAAGCCATCTGATTTCCTGTAATGATGTAACATCCATGTCATAACTCCTTAGTTTATCTGCTAATTCTTTAGCTGCCCCTTGTCTGTATACACTTCTTATATTCCATGTTCCAAATCTCATAATATTTGTGATTTTCCAATGCCGTAATCCATTTTTATCCGTCAAGTTTCGAGGCTTCTCTGTCTGTTCCGTAACACTAATCTGTCACGTGGTGTGGGGGCATTGTGTAGCGCAACAGCCTGCCTACCCTGACCGCAGGTCCAACCAAGCTGGGATGGTCTGCGCGGGTAGGGGTCAGACCTTGCACCCTGGTCCTCCAGGTTGGAGGTTGGAGCATGGAGCCAACGATCCCATCTCCTTAAAAAAGATTTTTAAAAATTAGGAATATAGATACTCTAAATATGAATCACCGTTATTCACATGAGACGTAGATACATATAACTAAGAGCCTTTGTTATTCACAAAAGATATGTGCACTCCTTTATCCACAATATATATGGATACCCCTAGTTAAAAAAAACCCTGGTTTTTCACAAGGGATATGGATCCCTCCAGCTTAAAAATCCATTACCCACAAGGGATATGGATGATCTAGCTAGGAACCACTGTTTATCCCCAAAGAATATGGACAGCCCTAGCTAAGAATGCTTGGCTTAGAAAGAATAATAACTGAAGGTATGATTCTTGTGGGGGAAAAAAAAAGAAAGAATGAGAGCTGTTAGGCGAAGGCCCCCAGGTTAACTCTGGAGCTCAGAACACCACACTCACTGTGGAAGGTGTCCTGGCTGGACAACTGGACATTTAAGAATGACTGCTAAGAGAGCAGTGTTCTGCCAGTGACAAGCCACATTAAAGGAACGTTTTCCCTGATCTTCTTTGTTGATGCGTCGTACAGGTTGCTCTTTGTGACTCCCTCCTTTCTTTGCCAGAAATCTACTTCGACCCTCTAAAACAGTGGTTTCCAACGTTTATACGTCTAAGGACCACTTTTTCAACTGCGTGTAAGTAAAAAAAACCTATATTGTTTTTATTCAATAGTTAGCACTTGTACAAACTCCCTGTAACCACGAGCTGTTGTTCTTTGTAGCCGATGCTGTAGAGATGTTGAGGCACAGCATCGTATCGGCGTGGGAGCGGGTTATGGCAACTACTTTTTCAGACCCAGAGAACAGCTAAAAAGCAGGGGGTGTGCAATGCTTCTTTAGCAGACTCCACCACCATGGGGACTATAGTGATCCCTGCCCCGTTTGCCAGACTAGGCCTGTTACTGGGGGTACCACAGAGAGGTGGGACAGGGTCTTGGTCATCTATGGGCCGCTAACCCTGACGCTAGCATATCAGCTATGGGTCGCTGATTGCCTTATCGGGCGTCTTCAAACAGAAACAACGAACCACCTGGTATTGTATCGGTGACCACAAGTTGAGAACCGCTGCTCAAAGGCACTCAAAAGTAACCAAGTTAGCCACACCTGCATCATCTAGGAAGTGTGTGATGTTATGACCGGTGTGGCGACTTTGACCTCAGACGCGAACCATGTTAAACCTGACAAGGTTTAGGTCACCGAAAGAATTTGAGCCGATATTCAAGTGCTACAAACTTTGTTCGCGGGTTTATATCCATCTCCAGTGACCAACTTTGTTTCTTACTACCTCGGCTGTTTTGTCTGTTAGATTTACTTTCGAGAGCATTCACTGCGTGCCTGCATTTGGTCGCTTGTTTGCTTAACGGTAACACTGGCTTGACATACGCTGGCAAAAATGGGCAGGATGTGACTTTCCCAGTTTATGAAAAGGGAAATGAACTTTTCACGTCTCACGCCAAGTTCACTTCTTCTTCGTCCACCAAGGTCAGTGAAGGCCATTTATCGCGCTGAGTAAACACGGAAAGAAAAAAAAAATATGTAAAGGTCAGTTCTGCGTCCCTGAGATTTTATATCCTTGATTTATTGACCCGATGGTACTAGCCGTTATTATCGTCATTCCGGCAGTACAACATTGTTTTCTCTGCAGCCGACGATGTGATGATTCTATCTCGGATGGATTGGAAATCGGCCACATTGTGTAGCTGGGAATCCAAGATGGAACATTGAAGAGCTGACCATGGCGACCACGTTGAGGTCCTGCCCAGTCAGTCACGTTGAAGGCCAGCACAATATCCCAGTCATTTCTTACTGTTTCTTTACTCATTTTTCTGTCTTGACGTCTCTTCTTTTATTCATTTTTCTATTCTGACGTCTCTTCCTTGCAGGCTGTACTCTCCTTTTCATTCCAGCTCTCTTTTTCCTTCACTCCTCCTTGCTTCCACATTTTAAAAAAATTCCTTCTTTCTATCTCATTTGTTTCAACATTTCTCATATCTCTTTCCCTTTTTCTAAACTGATTTCCTCTTTCTCTGCACTTATTCCTTACACTCACTGATTTCCTCTCTCTTCATCAACTCCTCCCCTCTGTACTGACTCCTTACTTTTCATCAACTCCTCCTCTCTGTACTGACTCCTTATCTTTCATCAACTCCTCCTCTCTGTACTGACTCCTTACCTTTCATCAACTCCTCTCTAAAATTTTCATCCCCTCTCAATTTTTTTGTAACCTATATTCTTCCGTCTCTTTATCCCCTTCACTCCTGACCCTCCCTCTTCTCCATCTTACTTATCCTCTTCCATCTCCCTTCACTCCTGACCCTCCCTCTTCTCCATCTTACTTATCCTCTTCCATCTCCCTTCACTCCTGACCCTCTCTCTTCTCCATCTTACTTATCCTCTTCCATTTCCCTTCACTCCTGACCCTCTCTCTTCTCCATCTTACTTATCCTCTTCCATCTCCCTTCACTCCTGACCCTCCCTCTTCTCCATCTTACTTATCCTCTTCCATCTCCCTTCACTCCTGACCCTCCCTCTTCTCCATCTTACTTATCCTCTTCCATCTCTTCACTCTCCTACTTTTTTCTCTCTCCCCTTTTATCCCCATCTTTCACTATTTTTCTTTTCCTCTATTTCTTCCCAGCACGGAAGAGTGGAAGAACACTCATACGTCGTATTACAAAACACAACTTTCTCTAAAGTTGCCCTAATGTCTAATCAAGCTAGCTTTTATTTACATACAAGGGACAAGACCAAGTAAAACCAGCTGGCCATAAGTGATATCTATTTTTTTTTTTTTATTTTCGGAGCACGTACAGACGTTATGCAATTGAATATCATTTTGTTACATGCATGGCCTCTTATGAAAAGACACCCGAAGATAACATCATTAAACAAAATAAATTAAGCATACAACATTTACAATATTTCCAGTACAAAGCAATATACTGCTACTCAAGAATACAAAATAATTGATCAGCAAAACCTACCTTATATAACAAAACATAATAGCCTAAAATGAATAACATGCATATAAGGGACATGCTCATTGCGTTAAAAATGTGTGGTGGGGAGAAAGGACAATCAGCGACAAAAGCTGGACTGGAATGGAAAATGTCAGAAATTGAAGTGCTCAAACATAGCTGAGTAGTTTTTCATATTATAAAGCAAAAAAAAAAATTTTATTTTACAAATGCTTATGGTGGTTTTCCATCACTTTAAAAAGTGTGACAAAGTAACGAGACAAAATACAAAAATTTGTTAAAATTTAAAACAGAACAAAATAAATAATAATGCCCAGATCTCATGAATC
Organism: Achatina immaculata; assembly: GCA_009760885.1. Lineage (NCBI taxonomy): Eukaryota > Metazoa > Mollusca > Gastropoda > Stylommatophora > Achatinidae > Lissachatina > Lissachatina immaculata. The sequence continues at coordinate 23,658,270 of CM019703.1, read as the reverse complement.
CTGAGGTAAGTTCCAAACTGTACTTTTTTAAACTCCATTTCCCTTGAAATCTGGCAAAAGTCATCCCTCTCAAGTTATAGATGGCTGAAGATCAATTCATATGTGCATATGGTTTAACAAGAAAAAAGGACAAACTTTTAAATTCAAGAACAGGAGAACATCATGTACAGCTGCACACAAAACAACATCATATCTGTGTGAAGAAAATGGCAAACATCACAGTCAACAGCCGCAAGCACTGGTTTGAGATTTTTTATGACAATGAAAAAAAAAAAGGACTATCCATGGCAAATAAAACTCAATTGGGTACAGACTGTGGTTACATTTGCCACGACGTACGCTTCCGTGGGTTATCAAGTCTCTGTAATACCCATCTTCAGAAGCCTGTTTTTTTTTTCTATTTTGTTTTCTCTCATGCTTTTGTAGTTCAATGATTTCTATAAATCTGATTTACTCACGTCTTAATTATCGTAACTTGGTTCATTATGATGTTTTTTTGGGGTTTTTTTTTTACTCCATTTCCCTTACATTCTAATTTCATTCAAGTCCAGCTATAACAACAACAACAACAACAACAACATATATTACCGTTTCTTTTGTGACCTCAACTGGAGACTGAGAGAAAGTATCACATCTTCCCCATCTGAATACATCTGGCATTTGGTTCAGTTTAATACACAACTGCTGTCTGTAGGTTTTTTTTTGGCATGTATCTGATATGATTTGACTGCTTCTGTTTGAGAGTACTGTGCACTATATACTAGGTACAGTGGAGTACTGGCAGGACTTTAAAAAAATGTCACACAATGGAGGAAAAGCCACACCAAGGCAAGACTAGGACTTGGTCGCAGTTATATAATACAAGTGCAAAAAAAATCTAAACACATCTTTGAAAAGCTGACAGGTACACATGGCAATATTTGATATTTAGTTTAAACAAATGTTACAGTGCACATCTGCTGGCTGGTCTGTTACAAAAAAGGACAAGCCAAAAAAAAAAAAAAAATACACGCGATATTGCACCAATTTTACTCAGCAGATTAACTCATGAAATCCACAACTACAGGAAACACGTCATAAAAGCACAGCACTCACACAAACATGTCAGGTTAATGACGATCTATTTTCAAAAGTTATCTTTTCAGACAACGAAAGCCCATTATTGTAAAAATCAAATTAAAATCAATGGGAAGGGGAATATAAGTCAGTAATGATGACAGGTACTGGAAAACCTGGCAACACAGCAAGTGGAGGATGCCAAAGTTACAAAACTGAAAATGAACAATAACTCACATACTTGCCAGCCTGGCACTTATCAGGAAAATTCACATACAAAAACTGTAAATATTATGCATTAGGGTGTCCCATTAAATTGGGAGACAAATTTAAAACTGAAAAAAAAAAAATGCAAAATAAAATTTCATTTAGGGATAAATGCATATTACAATCTCAGTTTTCTTTTTTTCCAATCCAATAACCAAAGAAAAAAAAACAAATCAAAAAACAAAGGGGAAAGTTTTAAGTAATTCATTTTTATACAAAAGCAACAACAGTAGAACTAGAGTTGTCAGGGGTGGTGAACTTTAACCTCCCTCTGTAGACCTATTCACCACAGCAAACATAGGATGGCTCCACATGATCCCCCCCCCCCCCCAACCCCCAGGCGGTGGAGAATATTGAGAAACTTACTTACTGGGTCATCTGTGAGAAATATCAACGAGCAAACCGTAACCCACCTGATCCTGCAATTTAAAATTATCCCAGACTCCTGCTGCAGGTAAATCAGGTTTGCAGCCGCAGGGATTGCCTAACACAGGAACGCTTCACTCTGTGTCACATGCATCTCAAGCAAACACATCATCTTAAGTACCATCAGTGGTGCTCTTTTAGACAGAAAATATACAAACAGCCAAGCATAACTAAAGCACACTGGCATCCTCAAGAAGTCACATCTTCTCGGTGCATACAAAAATATTTTCATACGAGAAAATAAAAAATTGCACCAAATCACATCTAAAAATAACCAGAACAATGTCCAAGTGTCAAATGTTTGAAAAAAAAAAAAAACTCTTAAGAGACTCATCAGGTACCATGGTGGTAGATGTTGGTGGCCATGCTTCTCTCCATAGATCTCAGGCTGGTGGTGATGCTACCCAAAACTCCTCACAGCCCCTGCTGCTATAGTGCTGCTAATACGTGTCTAATTGGTGAAAGGTGTGTTCCCACTGACACTCACTGCTGATTACAAGAGGCTTATCATTGTGCTGATGTGAGTACTGTGTGACTGATTACAAGAGGCTTATAGTTGATCAGTGTGTTGATGTGACTACTGTGTGACTGATTACAAGATGCTTATAGTTGATCAGTGTGTTGATGTGACTACTGTGTGACTGATTACAAGAGGCTTATAGTTGATCAGTGTGTTGATGTGACTACTGTGTGACTGATTACAAGATGCTTATAGTTGATCAGTGTGTTGATGTGACTACTGTGTGACTGATTACAAGAGGCTTATAGTTGATCAGTGTGTTGATGTGACTACTGTGTGACTGATTACAAGAGGCTTAAAGTTGATCAGTGTGTTGATGTGACTACTGTGTGACTGATTACAAGATGCTTATAGTTGATCAGTGTGTTGATGTGACTACTGTGTGACTGATTACAAGAGGCTTATAGTTGATCAGTGTGTTGATGTGACTGATTACAAGATGCTTATAGTTGATCAGTGTGTTGATGTGACTACTGTGTGACTGATTACAAGAGGCTTATAGTTGATCAGTGTGTTGATGTGACTACTGTGTGACTGATTACAAGAGGCTTAAAGTTGATCAGTGTGTTGATGTGAGTACTGTGTGACTGATTACAAGAGGCTTATCATTGTGCTGATGTGAGTACTGTGTGACTGATTACAAGATGCTTACAGTTGATCAGTGTTGATGTGAGTACTATGTGACTGATTACAAGAGGCTTATAGTTGATCAGTGTGTTGATGTGAGTACTGTGTGACTGATTACAAGAGGCTTATCATTGTGCTGGTGTGAGTACTGTGTGACTGATTACAAGAGACTTACAGTTGATCAGTGTGTTGATGTGACTACTGTGTGACTGATTACAAGAGGCTTATAGTTGATCAGTGTGTTGATGTGACTACTGTGTGACTGATTACAAGATGCTTATAGTTGATCAGTGTGTTGATGTGACTACTGTGTGACTGATTACAAGAGGCTTATAGTTGATCAGTGTGTTGATGTGACTACTGTGTGACTGATTACAAGAGGCTTAAAGTTGATCAGTGTGTTGATGTGAGTACTGTGTGACTGATTACAAGAGGCTTATCATTGTGCTGATGTGAGTACTGTGTGACTGATTACAAGATGCTTACAGTTGATCAGTGTTGATGTGAGTACTATGTGACTGATTACAAGAGGCTTATAGTTGATCAGTGTGTTGATGTGAGTACTGTGTGACTGATTACAAGAGACTTACAGTTGATCAGTGTGTTGATGTGAGTACTATGTGACTGATTACAAGAGGCTTACAGTTGATCAGTGTGTTGATGTGAGTACTGTGTGACTGATTACAAGACGCTTACAGTTGATCAGTGTGTTGGTGAGAGCACTGTGTGACTGATTACAAGAGGCTTATAGTTGATCAGTGTGTTGATGTGAGTACTGTGTGACTGATTACAAGAGGCTTATCACTGTGCTGATGTGAGTACTCTGTGACTGATTACAAGATGCTTATGTTGATCAGTGTATTGGTGAGAGCACTGTGTGACGGATTACAAGAGGCTTATAGTTGATCAGTGTGTTGATGTGAGTACTGTGTGACTGATTACAAGAGGCTTATCATTGTGCTGATGTGAGTACTCTGTGACTGATTACAAGATGCTTATAGTTGATCAGTGTGTTGATGTGAGTACTGTGTAACTGATTACAAGAGACTTACAGTTGATCAGTGTGTTGATGTGAGTACTGTGTGACTGATTACAAGATGCTTACAGTTGATCAGTGTGTTGATGTGAGTACTGTGTGACTGATTACAAGATGCTTACAGTTGATCAGTGTGTTGATGTGAGTACTGTGTGACTGATTACAAGAGGCTTACAGTTGATCAGTGTGTTGATATGAGTACTGTGTGACTGATTACAAGAGGCTTACAGTTGATCAGTGTGTTGATGTGAGTACTGTGTGACTGATTATAAGAGGCTTATCATTGTGCTGATGTGAATACTGTGTGACTGATTACAAGAGACTTACAGTTGATCAGTGTGTTGATGTGAGTACTATGTGACTGATTACAAGAGGCTTATAGTTGATCAGTGTGTTGATGTGAGTACTGTGTGACTGATTACAAGAGGCTTACAGTTGATCAGTGTGTTGATGTGAGTACTGTGTGACTGATTACAAGAGGCTTACAAATGATCAGTGTGTTGATGAGAGTACTGTGTGACATCAGGTAATGAAATTTACAGCTGAGAAATGAGGAAAAGCAACTCTGAGTGACACCTGGGAGACACAAACTGAGTGAACTAGTGATAGCTCTGGGATGGCCAAGCAGAAAAGAAATTACGTAACCTCAAAGTAAACATTTATTTTCTGTATTTGTTTTACTCAACTATGTCACTTACCACTTCCTAAAACAACAGTCAACAGCACAACAATTAAGCAGGTAGAAAAGTTCAAGTACCTAGGGACATTAACAATTTCAATCAGAAGATGTGAAATAGAGATAAAGAATAGAATAATACAGGCTAAAATAATGTTTCAACTTTATATGTAATCAATAACTAACACTGAAACTCCAATGTTATACTGAACCAGTCCTGTTTTATGGATGTGAAACATGGGCAGTCACTAATGAAGTACAGCACTGTCTGGAGGCCACAGAAAAGTGGCTCCTTATGAGAATGCTAAAGATACCATGGACGGCGAAGAGCTCAAATGAAGAGGTCATGAAAGAGGCAGAAGAAGAGAGACAAGCAATAACAAAACTCAGGAACAGACATTCCACATTCATAAGACACATCACGAGAGCAGGTGGGCTGGAATATTTGATACCAACGGGGATGGTGGAGGGCAAAAGAGACAGAGGCAGACAAAGAGAGAAGATGATAGATGGACCGATGATGTGGTATGGAGAAGGAACACCAGTCCAGCTCATAATTACCCGGAATAGAGAATTGTGGGAAAGCATGACCACCAACGCCTGTCAGTATGGCACTGGATAAAATGATAGATCCAATGTTTGTTTTTTTTTTTTGGGACAGACTGATAGATCCAATGTTTGTTTTTTTTTTGGATAGACTGATAGATCCAATGTTTGTTTTTTTTTTTGATATATAGATAGATCCAATGTTTGTTTTTTTTTTAACTGAAATGGAGGCCAAAATTTTCAGTCAACTCTTGTTATACCAAGCAACAATCAGTCATTACTCAGTCATTAATTGACAGTTAAAGACACATATCCATCATGGGATGATTTTGCTGATTCTCATTTTTATGTTCATAAACTTCCAAGATCAAGTCCTGGAATTTGTTAATTATATTAACTGTACCATATAAAATAGACTCTAATAAATTTGGATGCATGAATTTCAGGACAGTTAAATAATTCAACATTTCCAGTGCTGGCTGACTGAGTTGGAAACTATCATGAAACAGAGAAACTCCTCCATTTATCACACAAAACTAGAAAATAACTAGAAAATGTATCTATCATTTTAACATCTACTCTTATAACTTGCTTCTTGGAATCTTGCACACAAAAAAAAAAAAAAATGTAATAACAAAACTATTTCTAAATGATCTGTGCATGAAATCAAAGGCAGCAAAGAAGACAAATTAGTGTCCGTCACATGGAACGAGACTTGCAGCTTCACATACATGCTTGCATACAAAATAAAAAATTTTAAAAAACTGAGTTGGCATAGAAATGTCTTTGTTGGTTTGTTCATAAAATGAAACTCCTCTCATTTACAACTAAAACCTCCATCAATGGACATAATCTACATATAAGAAGCAAAAGCATTCAACACAAAATCAGATATTTCAGATCACTGGAATACAGCTTTTGTATCAAACTTATACAGCAACAGTATATCAAACTGTATCTGTTAAGTCACTTCCTGACAATATCACAGTATATATCTGTGTGTCATAATGTGGTAGAATCTTGCAAGACTCTAATTTTTTTTTTTTTTTTTGCAAATTGTAACAATTCCTTTTTCACAACTTTTTTTGTGTGTGTGAACACATGGCTACTTCTTAAAATTGGAATTGTTTTCAGAATTGCCCTTTAAAACTGCTGGCGAAATGCTTTTTTTCCTCCCCTATATGATTACCTACCAAGACCTAAACTACTCAACGCAAACCACAAAATAAAACAAAAAAACCAGTCATCAACAGGCAAAAAGAAAACTTTTAACTTTCAAACGTGGTTTGAGAGAAAACTATGGCTACTACATTGTGAACGTGGATGGTGATGTGCCCCTTGTCCAAGAGTGGTTATTCTGGGATTGTCACTTGCCAAACGATGATGTGGCTCCGGTCAACTTTTGTCAAAGACGTGGCTTTGCTTGGATCATCATCATCATCCTCAGTTATGGGGGCTGCAGCTGTTGGGTCCTCCTCATCACCATCACCTGAAAATAGTACTTTTTTTTTTTTCAAATTATCATAGTTAGAAAAAAAAATTGTGTTTAGAGTTTAAGTCTTATAATCTCAGTACACTTACACCAGGATTAAGAGCTCCAGTATGCTATCTGTGCCACCATCTCTTGTACGAAGCTCCATGCAAGTCATAAGATAAGTACCCCTACACCATCTCTTGGACGAAGCTCCATGCAAGTCATAAGATAAGTACCCCTACACCATCTCTTGGACGAAGCTCCATGCAAGTCATAAGATAAGTACCCCTACACCATCTCTTGTACGAAGCTTCATGCAAGTCATAAGATAAGTACCCCTACACCATCTCTTGTACGAAGCTCCATGCAAGTCATAAGATAAGTACCCCTACACCATCTCTTGGACGAAGCTTCATGCAAGTCATAAGATAAGTACCCCTACACCATCTCTTGGACGAAGCTTCATGCAAGTCATAAGATAAGTACCCCTACACCATCTCTTGGACGAAGCTTCATGCAAGTCATAAGATAAGTACCCCTACAACCCCCACCACCACCACACATTTTCCTCCATTTTTTTTTTCATTTCTTACATGTCACATGTTATTTTTTTTTTCTTTTCTATGTGTTATACACATGTTAATTTAGAGTTTCTTTTCTTTTCTATGTGGTATACACATAATTTAGACTCTTCTGTTCTATGTTATATACATGTTATAATTTAGACTTTCTCTTCTTTTTCACTTTCTGTATGTTTTTGTATGAAAAAATATATAATGTTACAACTGTTTGACCATTAAGAATAAAGCTGTTCCTTCTTTCTTTAAAAGTCTAATTACCTTGCCTAGATACATTATTCTCATAATAAAAACCTGAGTTACACAAGCTGTGGAAGAAACTTGCATCTCAGGCCACAACAATTAGTTACCATAATATCTTCAAAAACAAGTGTAAAACTGACCTTCATTTTATTTAGCATGGACTTAATTAATGTATCAAATGATCTGTAAGAGACATTACTCTGCCTTCGGTATGTGATGATAATGGTATTGATGTGCTTGGTCCAGATAACAGTTTTGATTGTTATGATACCTTTCCAGACAGCTGCAATGCTAAGCTGCTCAATAAGCTCCACAGCAATGTTCTTATCAACTGCTGACACCTGTTGCAGCACAACCTTCCAGGAGATTCTTGAGTCCCAGACAAGTTTGCTTCATCAACCAATCATCAGAGAAGGACATCACTGCCCAGGCCAGCATAAGGATTGGTCTTTTTACAAAAAAATGTGGTGACAGTCTAGATAAGTTCAGTCCAAAGGCAGGTGGTGGAACTAGACTGATTCAGTCTATGTAGGTTTAGTATGAAAGGCTCAGGCAGGTTTAGTTTAATGAAGGGTGGTGCAGTCTAGGCAGTTCCAGCCTAAGGGCGGATGGTGGAGTCTAGACAGGTTTAATCTATTCATGCTTATTATAAACATGGGTGGTGAAGTCTAGTTAGGTCCAGTCTGACCATCTATTCATGCTTAGTCTAAACATGGGTGGTGGAATCTTTAGGTTTAGTCTAATTGTGGTTGGTAGAATCTACTTAGGTTTAATGACATACTGGTGGTGGAATCTTATTAGGTTTAGTCTAAATGTGGGTGGTGGAATTTAGTTAGGTTTAATGAAGCATTGGGGTGGTGCAATCTAGTCAGGTTTAGTCTAAATGTGGGTGGCAGATCTACTTAGGCTTAGTCTAAATGTGAGTGGCAGATCTACTTAGGTTTAGTCTAAATGTGGGTGGCAGATCTACTTAGGTTTAGTCTAAATGTGAGTGGCAGATCTACTTAGGTTTAGTCTAAATGTGAGTGGCAGATCTACTTAGGTTTAGTCTAAATGTGAGTGGCAGATCTACTTAGGCTTAATCTAAATGTGAGTGGCAGATCTACTTAGGTTTAGTCTAAATGTCAGTGGCAGAATCTACTTAGGTTTAATGACACACTGACGGTGAAGTCTAGTTAGGTTTAATGACACACTGATGGTGAAGTCTACTTAGGTTTAATGACACACTGATGGTGAAGTCTACTTAGGTTTAATGACACACTGATGGTGAAGTCTAGTTAGGTTTAATAAAACACTGACAGCAGAATCTAGTTAGGTTCACTCACCTAGCCTGAAGTCTACATAACCCTCTCCTCCCGACAGTATCAGCCGGGTATTGGTTGGAGGTGCTGGCACAGCTTCCCCCTTTGGAGGTGGTGTAGAAGAAGATGGCGAAGGATCTGAAGCTGCACTCATGCCTTGCCTCTGAACACCTGGGAAAGGCAAAGGGTGAGCAATATGAAGGTTCATGTGACCCAAAACTGGATTTGTTAAGAAACTTCTAAAATGAAATACAATGAAAACTATGAGCATCATACTCCATCAGTTAGGAAACAAAGTTCTTCAGAACCCAAGGGTATTCCAGCTACTTCATAAATACTGAATATCTAGGGAAATGAATGTTGAAGACTTCGGCAACACTAGAAGTAACCATGTTACCCAGAATTCTTCAACAAAGGTGTTACTTTAAACAGAGGATAGCAATTTACGAACTGTTCTCTCATAGCCTTACAATGAAGAATGTCTGAACTATTAATCCAATGGATAAGAGAACATTCTACTGCAGGATTTCAAGAGTTTATCTGGAAATCTAGGAATCCAATTAAGCAACATCTCTACATCTGGAGCTAGGGAATTATATAATGAACTTTATTTTTAAAATAAAATTTAGCATTTGCTTATTCCAGCATCAAATTTATGAAATACTGAGAAAAAGAAATGCTGATATAAAATATGCTCCATTAAGAAAAAAAAAAAGATTTCCCCACTGTTTGCACAAAATCACCATCATCATCGCAGTGTGAAGCCAAAAAAATCTGGCAGAAAACCATGCAAGGGTTGAAAATATCTGAGACAAAAGTGGACTGGAATAAGATATAAAAACGAAAATACTTTAATGAAAATAATTTTATCTATCTGCTAAATGAGAGAAAGCAAAAGAGAGGGGCAATTTTAAAAAAATTATATGCATTAAAAATTAATGTATTTCCCACAAATATAATGAACACACAAATGGTGGAATCCCCTCCAAAATGTGCACGACATATTATAATAAGCCCATCCTCCTCTTTGTTTCCCTCCTTAAGTCTGCATTTTAAAAAAAAAAAAAACAGATCTTTTATGAATCAAGCACCTCTTTCATAATACAGCCAATTAAATTGCACATGTTCAATAAATCTTAATCGTGAATAGCTTCAGTTACATACAAAGTGTAATGTATGCATTACGCTCTAAACCACAACTGTGTATTATTGCAACTAAATGATATGGGAAGACTAATTTTATCAAACAATTCAACTCCAATGCCAGACACAGACTGGTGTTAGATGTCAAAGATACATCCTATACCACTGATAATAAGCTCTAGTTCTTGTTGTGTAATTAACATTTATATCAGTATAATTCTCCTTCCTGAGCACACACACACACCCCCCCCCACACTATCTTGTCTGTTTTCTGAATCCATGACAACCTACCTTGTCCTTTAATAGCCACATAAATCACATTTTCTTCATAATTATCACTGTCATATCTCCTGCCTTCCCTCTCGCTCATTCTGTATAGAAATTCATTGTGTTCCAAAGACTGTTAAGTTCTCATTCACCCTTATCTGTATTCTTACTACATTAGTATATTTTACATAAAGTTGATTCTCTGTATTCTTACTACATTAGTATATTTTACATAAAGCTGATTCTCTGTATTCTTACTACATTAGTATATTTTACATAAAGTTGATTCTCTGTATTCTTACTACATTAGTATATTTTACATAAAGTTGATTCTCTGTATTCTTACTACATTAGTATATTTTACATAAAGTTGATTCTCAAGTTTGCTAATGTCAAATTTGGTAGGAACAAGCATCTGGCCATATTAGTCTATAAGAGTTTACTTTCTGTCAATTCCAATGAATGTCATAGTAAAAACTTATGAAGTGAAAGCTCTTGAATAATGCAAATGGGTTAGAAGCAACAGATGAGAATCAGTTATGAAATATAAAGCAACACTTGTAAAGAGTCAAATGTTGGAGCAAGACTAATGGTTGAAACATATCACAGCAATGATCCAAAGGTTGACTTTTGATTAAAAAAAAAAAAAAAAGGTTAAAATCAATTCTTATGCTTTTTTGGTTCAGAACAATATGGTAATAATGGTAATACCGTCACATGTTTCCATGAATAATTTTTTTTCTGATTATATCTTTCAACTCCCTCACTGGTATGAATATGTAAGGCTGTTCCAACATCAACCTCCCATATCACTGTTATGTGTATGTTTGCAACTCCTTCAAGTATTTCATGCAAGTCCAGACTTTCTGATACATGCCCAAAAGAATTAAGATCTGTTTTTCAGCTGGAGTCATTGTTAACGTTATGCTGTTTAATTATTGTTGAGAAAATAACCACAGTGGCATCTCTTTATTTCAGTATAGATTCTCTCCCCAACCCCCTTTTTTTTAAAAAAATAGCAATGAAAATGTTAATGACCATACCGAAAATGAAAAAAAAAAAAATGTCACGGAGGCCTCATATTCAGGAGATGAAAGTAAAATTCACAGAGACAAATGGTGATAATCTAATTCATTGCCACTTTTGCATCCCCTCTCACTTTTACTTGCTTTTTTTTTCTTTAAGACTGCATCATATGCCTTTGACTATCTCTACTCTACCAGAGCCAGTTTTACAGCGGTCTTCATCTCATCAATCTTATAAAATGTGAAATAATAGGAGCATGTGCTCTGACCTTTTTCTGCTCTTTATGAATTCTGTAGGATAAACTGTCAACTCATTCTATCAGTCTACTTTTGTTTTCCTGTGTCACTTGGTCAACCCCTTGAGATTATTCCCCCCCCCTAACCCCTCAGTTTCTATCTCCTCCTGTTTATCCTTCAGTTATCCAATGATTCAATTCTGTCTTCAGTGATATGTTTAAAAAAATGTGACTGCTTTTTCCTTGTAAGTTTAATTAAGATAATTACATGTTATTACACCATTTCATTATAGTTTTTACCATTATACTGCTGGCTTTGTAACCTTCTCAGTGTTACAACACCACTTTGTTCAGATGCCCACTCATTAAAATTAAGTAAGGAGTTCCTATAATTATTTTTAGAAACTTGACCTCATTTCATTCACTACATGGCAGCACAGTACTACTCTGAACATTATTCAGATTTAATGCCATGTGTGGGGTCAATATCAGGTCAGCCTTATATGTACTGGACTAATGATTTCTGCATAGAAAACCTGACCTATATAATGTATGGGGTTAATGACATGACACAGAGGTTAAACATTCTTGAGCCAAGTCACACAAGGGGGGGGGGGAGGGCTATTAAGACCAATGATTATTTTATACTTATTTTGTATTTTATACTTATTTTGTATTTTATACTTATTTTGTACTCTGAAACTGCATCACAGGGTGTATTCCCATTATGACCAGCAAGGCAGTGTACATGTGTGATTTCCCCAATATGCTCACTGAGACAGTTGAATATGTGATTTCCCCAATATGCCAAATGAGACAGTCTATATGTGTGATTCCCCCAATATGCCCAGTGAGACAGCTGAATATGTGATTCCCCCAATATGCCCAGTGAGACAGTTGAATATGTGATTTCCCCAATATGCCAAATGAGACAGTCTATATGTGTGATTCCCCCAATATGCCCAGTGAGACAGTTGAATATGTGATTTCCCCAATATGCCAAGTGAGACAGTTGAATATGTGATTTCCCCAATATGCCAAATGAGACAGTCTATATGTGTGATTCCCCCAATATGCCCAGTGAGACAGTTGAATATGTGATTTCCCCAATATGCCAAGTGAGACAGTCTATATGTGTGATTTCCCCAATATGCTCACTGAGACAGCTGAATATGTGATTCCCCCAATATGCCAAGTGAGACAGTTGAATATGTGATTTCCCCAATATGCTCACTGAGACAGCTGAATATGTGATTCCCCCAATATGCCAAGTGAGACAGCTGAATATGTGATTTCCCCAATATGCTCACTGAGACAGCTGAATATGTGATTCCCCCAATATGCCAAGTGAGACAGTTGAATATGTGATTTCCCCAATATGCCAAGTGAGACAGTCTATATGTGTGATTTCCCCAATATGCTCACTGAGACAGCTGAATATGTGATTTCCCCAATGTGCCCAGTGAGACAGTTTATTAGAGTGGATTTCCAATATGCCCACTGAGACAGTTTGTATGAGTGGATTCCCAATATGCTTAGTGAATCTATATGAATGTAATCCCAATATGCCCAGTGAGTCTATATGAATGTAATCCCAATATACCTGCTGAGACAGTATACATAGCTGTATTTCCAAATTAGTAAGATGACATACTGATATACTCAGTAGAAAGGGGGAAAAAATGTAATAGTGGTCATGTGATCTTTGTAGCTGACATCTATCACTCTGGTGTCACTTAACTCTCTGACTATACCTTTGAACAAAATATCAATTTAAAAAATTTTAAAAACTTAGTATTTTTTTTTCACATTTGGGAATTCATAATTTTAAACTGCTCTGATGAATGAATAAAAGATCTTAGTGTGTTGTGGATGCTATATCTCTTCCCGTGCCAACCTCATAAATGTGAAAACTTCTAGTTAGTCAAATTTGTGCTGAAAATTGTAAGGTTTAGTTCATTTCAGTGTAAAAACCGGTGTAACTTTTGATTGTACACATTTTATCTGCACATGTCTGGCGACCCTTCATAGTTCAATCCAGAGCATGGCTAGAAACCGAGTGATATCAATGTTTTTAATCAAGAAATTTCAAAATTTATTGTGATTTCGGAGGCATGACCAGACCTCTGTTCTTGAATATACCCCAAGTAGATCTTGACCTATTAAATGGACTAGAGAAGTAGTTAGAAGGTTATTTCAGACATTACTTTAGTGAATATGCCACATATCATCACATGATGAGATTGGATGAAATCTTCAAGTAGATCTAGAAATCGCCAATGGTAAATACTGTACATCTAGACCTAGCTGATGATAAATAGTACACAATTATCAGCTACAATGATCACACTACTTCCTTTTTTCTAAAAAAAACTCTTCATTTATGAGATCTTCTTACATTTACAGCTATTTTGATGCATAATATGTAAACTTTTAACGTGGAAATACTTTGTTACATTCATTTTTACAACTATACCCCTATACATATCAAGACCTATGCTTTTTGTCTGGCCTAAATGGAATTCCACGTTTTTTCTATCGCATGGGAAGAGTTCTAATGGCCAAGGTGGGGAAAAAAAAAGAAGCATTTCCAGGTTATGCCAGTCAAAATGGTTATTTAACTTGACTGATATCATTTAAACACATGGTTACATTAATTTACAAGCACATCAGACACTGCTCTAATATATATACCATGACAGAACAATGGCATATTATTTAAAATATGGCTACATTATATAAAGCATCATTGACAGATTATGAGGATAGGAGATACAGTTTACATGTTTTCAGGGTTATAAATGAAAATGAAATGCTGGACTGTTAAGTAGCAAATGAAAATATGGTTATAAATGAAATGTATGCTTGCAAATGTGTACCTTCTTCATATAATGGAGACTTTCTTCCTCGAGCTATGGACAGACAAAATACAAATGAGATGGTTAACTGAAGAAATCATCAAATGATTCAAATATATAACTTTTAAAAACCATCACAATAAGATATGTAATTCAATTTTTTTTAAAAATATGAAATAAATGATATATAACTTTTTTTTTCAAAAAAAAAAAGACAAACAAATGTAACATACATTTTAAGAAACCATGAAACAGAAGTGATTTATTACTTTAAAAAAAACCAAATAAACAAGATTCATATCTTATGCCATCAAGTGAGCGAAAGAACCAAATAAACCATACCACTGTATATCATATCTTATGCCATCAAGTGAATGAAAAAACCAAATAAACCATATCACTGTATATCATATCTTATGCCATCAAGTGAATGAAAGAACCAATTAAACCATATCACTGTATATCAGACTTGCGCTTGATATACAACTGAAGTAAAGGGGTTAAAAAAAAAATCCAAGAAATATGAAAAGCTGTAAAGAACAAATTTTCACTAAGAAAGGATGAAAAAAAAATGATTATAAAGAAATTCCATTATTTTAAAAAAACAAAAATCTTGGCACAGATCATAAAAAAAAAAAATCTTGGCACAGATCATAAAAAAAAAATGTTGGAAAAATAACATACAAAAATATCAAATCTGAAACTAGAGGAAAAAAAAAAAATCACACTGTATAGACAATCTGGCAACTGCTAAAGCAAATTAACTGGCAGCCAAGCTTAATAAATACACGCTAAATTTTTACAAAATAAAAGTCTTACTAAATTAAATCATTGTAGAATCACAGACAGACACATCAATACTATGCGAATACTGACACAAATCTATCCATCATTCAAACAGGTACCAAGCACACTTATGTCACGGGAAGCAGTTCTTAGGATGAGAAGATAGTTCACTAACAACTGTACTTCTTGTGCTAGGATATAACAGCTGAACACACTCATTTGTACACTTGTTTCTATTATCTACCAGGGGCATTCAGAAAGTAATGCACCACATCATTTTTTTCAGCTAATAATGAAGATAGAAGCATGAAATTTTGCACACTTTAAATATAGCATGTGCCAATTGTATATTGGACAACACAAAATAGTCTAAAACAAATTTAGAAACTTGTCTCTCTTACCTATCTTGGACAACACAAAGCAGTCTAACAGACTTATTCAGAAACTTGTCTCTATTACCTATCTTGGACAACACAAAGTGGTCTAACAGACTTATTCAGAAACTTGTTGCTTCTCTTATCTCTGACCATTTCTTTCTTCCCTCCCCCCCCCCCCAAAAAAAAAAAGATTGCTGATTCCCTGGAACCGCACATTTTCAGTTCCTTGCTGCCAAGGTTGTAATATACTGAAACACAAATGTTTAAACAGACAGGGGATTTAATTATAGAGACTTTGTCAAAGTCCCAAATTTGATCTATAAAACATGCATATTTCTTGGCAAACTCCATATCTATGGGGCCCACAGTAATCCTTATACTATCAGTCATGGCCATGAAGCAACCACTACTGAGAGCACCACAAATAGGCATGATAGGGTCTTCACCAGCCCTGCTGTCTTTCATTTAGCAGATCTTTAAATAAACAAGTAAAACCAATGTTTGGAAGGAAGTAGAAAAGTCTGTAAATAACTCATTTTATAAAAAAAAAAAAAAAGTTACATAAAGTCAAATTATGCTGGCACAGGCAGGAAAGAGGATGATGACTGGGAGAAAAGAGGGTTAATTAAGACGCTGACAAACAAGATGGGGGTAGGAGGAGAGAGCACTTTCAGAATGAAAATTCCTGTTCACATTATGAGAAATTAAACTCTTCATCCCATCAGTCTTCCCACTCTATAGCAAATTATCATAGACCATTAACTCTTTTTTATCTCCTCATACGAGGGGTGATTGATAAGTTCACGGCCTAAGGTATAACGGATTATTTGTGGACAACTTTTTGGGGTTATTTCTCAACATAGTCCCCTTGCAAGTTTATGCACTTAGTCCAGCGATCCTGGAGCACACGGATCCCTTCTTTGTAAAAGTCAGCATCTTGTGCCAGTATAAACTGGTCTACAGCATGACTGACGTCATCATCTGAAGCAAATTTGTGACCACTGAGCTCTTTTTGAGTTTGCTAAACATTAGAGAAATATTTCAAAATATTTTTAATATTCATTAGAGAAATATTTTAAGCTGGTAACTCTATTTAGCTTCTTTCTAACCAAATATCCACCATTAACTTCTCTCCTCCACCTGTAAACATCTAGGCCATCAACTCTTTTCTTCCCATCCAAACAGCTTAGGCCATTTTCACTTCTTCCACACCACCCTTCTCAACCTCAACATTCTGTACTTAAGGAAAACTTTTTTTTCATCAGCCTGAAACAACTGTCTTCAGTATCAAACTTCAAGGCAAAAACTTGCACATGCAGAACAAAACTAATTCTAACTAGCTCAGAGCTATGCTTTAGCACTGGGATTGCTGACTGACTGATCTAACAAATGTATTCTTGTATGACTACACTATTCTCGTTAACACACTGTTGAATCAATAACATAACACAAGAATTTTTCTGAGAATGATCGAACGCCTACATGGTTGTATTAAATGGATGACTTTACACATCTTGTTGGAACTAAAAAAGTGTCAGAGCCATTGGTTCAACACTGGCATTGCTGACCGACTTATCTAACACTTGTATTAGTACAATTGTGCAACTGTTAACAAACTCTGAATGACTTAACACCATTAGTTTAACACTGAGACTCTGACTGGTCGACCCCCAAGACGCTTGTCATGAATGTCTCAACAACAGTGATTTTATGCAGACACGTTATCCAACAGCTGCATACTTATTTGTACAACTATGCTACTCCTGTAGCAACTATGAATGTGTCAGTACTGCTGTTTTAAAACAATGGCATCCACAATTTACTTTTCAGGCTATTGCCTCCTTGCCAGTTTGGCAACATTATTTCTAAGCTGTTACACACATGAAAAAAATCATGCCGTGCATGAAATTTTATGTCATGCAAAGAAAACAAAATAAAATATCTACTTTTATTTTTCATTTTCCAGCGGTTGCTCTGTGCTATAGCTGCACTGATGAAAAAACATAACACAACATGAATTTGTTATCCCAATTTCTTTCATTTTAGTGAGTATTTTTTTTTAATGAGAAATACTACACTTCATACTTTGACATTAAAATGAATATTTCACACAATTTTCTTTTTCAGTATGTATCTGCACTGATGTTAAAAATTGTGCACATGAACTGCAAAAACTCAGAGGTCACAATACTTGTAGGCTGCATCCCTAGTCCTCCCCCCCCCCCCCATAGCTTAACTCAGGCTATTCTGATGTTCCCCATCAGTCCTTTCTATCTCCACTGACCTTTCCATCTACATTCTGGGAACCACTGTTTTAAAACATAAAAACTCTGAATAACTTATTACATAATTTTAATCTTGAAATTAATGAATGAGCTGTACAAGTCATAAAAGCTAACATTTTTAAATATCTCGCTCTCTCTCTCTGAACCTTAAGTGCCCAGGGCACATGGGGCTTCCGCAAGGGTTTTCCACAAATGCCTATCCTTTGCCTTTTTTTTTTTTCTGCTCTTGCCCAGGTGAGCCCTCTATTGCTCAACATCCTCTCTGTTCTTCTTCATGTCTCTTTTTTCCACCCTTACTTCTGTTCCCCTGTTCCATTTTAGCGATATTTTTGGTAGTGAGTTGTCAGTCATTTGGAGCACATGTCCCAACCATCACCAGCATCTTCCCTCAATAATTGTTGTCAGTAGCTTCATCTGTATTTCTGCCAAAAAGATGTTACTTCTTATGGTGTTTGGCCAAAATATTTTTCTACTTCTTCGTAAACATTTAGTCTGGAAAGAATTCAACTTGTTTTCTATGGTTTTGGTGATTTTCCAGCATTCACTTCCATAGAGTAGTACACTTAGAACATTACTCTTAAATATCCTGATTTTCGTGTTCGTGGTTATATTTTTAAATATACTGTTCTTATGAAAGAAAAAAACATGCATTTTAATCCCCTGTTATTGCAGCGAGGTGTTAAACTCATGTTACTGCAGTGGGGTGTTAAACTCATGTTACTGTAGTGGGGTGTTAAACCCATGTTACTGCAGTGGGGTGTTAAACCCATGTTACTACAGTGGGGTGTTAAACCCATGTTGCTGCAATGGGGTGTTAAACCCATGTTACTGCAGGGTGGTGTTAAACTAATGTTACTGCAATGGGGTGTTAAACCCATGTTACTGCAGTGGGGTGTAAAACCCATGTTACTGCAGTGGGTGTGTTAAACCCATGTTACTGCCGTGGGGTGTTAAACCCATGTTACTGCAGTGGGGTGTTAAACCCATGTTACTGCAGGGTGGTGTTAAACTAATGTTACTGCAGTGGGGTGTTAAACCCATGTTACTGCAGTGGGGGTGTAAAACCCATGTTACTGCAGTGGGTGTGTTAAACCCATGCAGAAGAGTGTTTGAGACCCCAATACTTTTCTTGTGCTCATATTTCACAGCTGCCATTGCTGATAATCCTGATCTATCTGGTACATTATCAAATCAATGTGTAGATGAAGTAACAAGATTCATTATTATGTATCTGCTTTTGTGAAGAGTAGAGTAGTATTCTCCCTTTATAGGACTGTGCTCACCTTCCATGGTACTAGTCTGCAAATTTTTTCTATCAGCACTACAAGGTACTTGCATTTAGATTTACCATGTCTGGGGTATGCTCACTTTCCATGATACTAGTCTGGATACTAGTCACAACATATGTTGGTCACTTGATGAGAAGAAATGATCAGAGAATCCCAAAACAAGCTATCAAGTGGAACACAACAGGCCGAAGAAAAAGAGGCCAACTGCGTGAAACTCTGAAGAGGACATTATTAAGAGAGGTCAAATTAACAGGCATAAAATCCTTTGATGAGGTTGAAAGACTCGCTGAAGACAGGAAAAATTGACGAACTACTTTGCGAGCCCTATGTGACGTTTAACAGCACGGGAAGGATATAAGATAAGTCTGGTTATTATTTCTTTTGTATCAGCACTACAAGGTACTCATATTTATTTTTATCGTGTCTTAAACAAGTGTGTAAATAAAAAATTTTTTAAAAAATACAAAGAGACTGACATCATCACTGCTGAGTGAAGGAATATGTATGAGAAGCTGTATGTAAATATTTGTTAACACATGAATAATATGTGCATTTTTTTCTAATGCAACATTTCAGCACCTCACTTGACTAACCCAGTAACAACGTGTTATCAAAGTATCTCAGAAACAGCAGCAACCAATGGACTTCTTCATAAAATAAGTCTTTTATCAAATAGTTCCCCCCCCCAACTCATATTCACATTTTTCTGGCTGTAATTGTAATAAATAATGTCTTATAAAAATCAAACATCTGTCTATTTAATACCTGCATCCAGGCTGGTACAGGCCAATAAGAAAAGATATTTAGAACTTTGGGTATTCAGGATATCAACTTTGAGTATTCAGGATATCTCAAAATCATTTTCTTCTTGTTACTGTTCTTCATATACTTAAAACGTGGATTTTCAGGAGAAAATGTTTCCAGATCTGTCTGCATAATATTTATCTTGTGGACTGATTCTCTAACCTCATAGTTTTATCAATTTATCAATTGTTACAGATAGAAGCTTAAAAAAATAAAATAATAAAATAATTGTTAACCCTTTATCTGCCATTTAAAGACAAAAATATAAAAATGGGAAGGAAATAACATGAAATTTCCAAGCAGAAGAAATAACAAGCATTGCTCAAAATATATGTACGTACTAGTGGCGCGAGGTAACTCTGAAAAGAAACAAGTTTACATGATAAGTAAACTATTACTAAAAAGGGGGAAATAAAACTGTAGCTGTTTGATATATTCTTTGACTAGGAACAAAGCTGGCTTGCCACTCTCCAAAGATCTTACCTAGCACAGCCAAAAAACTTTCAACAAAATTCAACCCAGCAAATGAAAATTTCACAGTCATATACGTCACTCATACTAGCTGATCACACATAAGTTACCTGACACACAACACTCTTAACAAACCTACATATTTTTTTTTAATCTATCGCTGCATATGGCATCTGTAAGTGCTTAAAGCCTACTTTAGTCTGTCTATGTGAATAACTTTATGCAAAAATTTCACAAAATGAAAAAAAAAGGGCCATATCAAGTGTCAGGTTCTTCCAAAGCTTTTTCCAGAGAAACAATTTACCAGAAATATTTATTGGTTAAATGTAGCAAGGTAAATATTTCATTGGTAAAAAGAACTGCTCAAACAGCTGCAGTACACCTTTTCTACAAACAGCGGTGATTATTTGAATACAAAAATAAGCACCAAAAGAAAACAAAATGGTAAAAAAAAAAAATCAACATTTAAAAAATGCTATTCACTTCTCCATTGGCCAAGTGGTGACACATATTTACAGTTTTCTGGCAAACTGATGCCTGAAAAAAGGTAGGAAAAAAGTGATGGAAAAAAAATGAAACAAAGTGAAGGAACACAAAAAGGAAACAAAGTGACGGACAACAAAATGAAAGAAAGTAAAGGAAAGCCGAAGGAAACAAAATGAAGGAGAACAAAAAAAAAGGTAAAGTGAAGGAACACAAAATGGAAACAAAAGTGACGGAAAACAAAATGAAAGAAAGTAATGAAAAGCAGAAGGAAACAAAATGAAGGAGAACAAAAAAAAAAAGCAAAGTGAAGAAAACAAAAAAGAAACAAAGTGAAGGAAAAATAAAATGAAACAAAAAAGAAAGTGATGGTATGTTCACATGGCAAACTGGATGTTCCCTACTGATCAAGACCTCTTTGAAAAAAAAAAAAAAAACCTATCGAAAACTAATTTCTTCACATGAAATTACAAAAACTAAATTTTCAAAATTATGAAAACATAGCATATATGCTGCTCTGACACCAAAAAATTAAAATTTTTAAAAACTTAAATTATTATTAATTATGTTATATAAGTAGTTTAAATATTTTGTTTCCTATTTCTACATGCCAAGTGGTGATTGCTGTATCAGTCACTTTTCGCTGTGTGTGAAATTGATCTTAATTCTTAGCCTACCAAAACAACAACCATATCACACAAACATTTTTATTTATCAAACATCACTGCTTCCATCTTTTCCTAGGAAATGATACAATGCCTCTTTTTATACTTTAAAGGCAGTTCACAATTACAAACTCCTACTACACAGCAAAACCAGATGACTACAGTTATTTTACT
Organism: Achatina immaculata; assembly: GCA_009760885.1. Taxonomy (NCBI): domain Eukaryota; kingdom Metazoa; phylum Mollusca; class Gastropoda; order Stylommatophora; family Achatinidae; genus Lissachatina; species Lissachatina immaculata. Next base: position 23,636,657 of record CM019703.1, on the reverse strand, counting down.
TTTTTTTTTTTAAACCTGTAGGCTGAGAGTTGAAGAAGTTAACTGATATGAATAAGAGAAGTTTGGCCATTGCCTCCAACAACTTTACAGTAAGACAGTCTGGTGAAAGTGGAAACTACTTCCATAACACACTCTAAGAATCTATAAATCAACTGTATAAGTGTACACATCAATTTACCTTCTACAGTATTTATTCACAACATCTGTTCTACTAAAGGAGTTTTAGGGCAAACAGAAATGATACTACCAACAAATGAAACATTATTTTTTATAACAACCACACATTTCTACCTTTACTTCTCTAGCACCAGTGTTTAATATAGGTAACAGTTTCACTACTGTTTTTCATGCAAACATCATAGTTAACAGTTTTACTACTGTTTTTACACAAACATCACTGCATTTTTGACTGAGGAAGGAGGATAAGGACATGTAAGCAAGCACAAAGCCTCAACATATCTAGCAAATAAAATTGTCAGGCAGTGTTCTGCAGATTTAATTTTCTTTATTTAAAAAAAAAAAAAAAATCCATTAAAAAAAAAAGCACTCTGGGATTACATGATTAAAACACAAAGCCTTTCAGGATGTTTAAGAGAAGGATAAATGTTTCAAATTAATGTATGACCTTTTTCAAGAAACAAATCAGAAATGGTAGATTCTCCAAAGCGCCTCACAGGAGCTGAAAAAGTATAATGCCTTTGAAGGTAACATCTGCAGTATACAAGTAGGTACATTATTGACTGTTAGAAGCATAACACCACTCCACACATGCAGTATGATTACACATATTACCAACTTCTGTAACATAATCACCAGAGGAAAAAAAACAGCAGTTCAAAATACAGAGTGGATCAAAAACTCCTTTAATCTCTCTGGAGGCCACCATTATCTCATCCAACAGACTTAAATTAGTACTTCCTTTTCACCCACATGGTCAGATGGTTAAGAAAATTATTTATCGCCACCTGTCACTAATCCAACTCAACCTTGATACTTGTTAACATCTTCCCCGATCTATCCCTATCAGCATACAAACGGGAACCAAATCTTGAGGACATTCTCGTCCACAGGCACCTGAAGCGGAACCCTGCATATGTTAGCACTAGAAAATATAACCACCCTCATTGTGTTACTTGGCCTGTAGTCTGGGAAACGAAAACGATCACCTTTACCACAACTATCCTCGTTCTCCACGAGGGATTCACATGCAAGTCCCATAATGTGATATATGCCATTGTATGCAAAATATGCAGGGTAACTTATACTAGTGAAACTGGTCTCAGATTAGGTGACCGCGTGCAGAAACATCTGTATGATGTCACCCAGCATGCTTCGAAACCAGTCATTTCAACAGCCCCAACCATAGAGGCAAATCTGACCTTTCTGGTAACAGCCATCAAACAACGTTGTGCTGATGACAGAAGCCACCTAGCACTTAAGAACCACTACATTCAGAAATATGGGACGCTGGAACCACATGGTTTGACCTCACAATTCAGCTACATCTAACATTCCCCTCATCCACAATTATATTCCCTCTGGACTAAGCTCCACTCCTTTCTCATTTGTAACACACAGTTCAGAACCTCTTCACAGCATCAGATTACAACCCCCCCCCCACCCAACTATAATCACCTATTCCACCTTTTCCCAGCTAAATTACCTTTGTATCACTCTCTCCCCTTTCCGTGGTCTCCCCCTCCCCCCCTCACTGACCCAGCTATCACACATCACAAGTCTCCATTTAAACATTCTCTTCTCCACCATGCACACTTTTGAACACAGTCTCTTACAAGTGCTCCATTCATTATATTTTATTATATTTTTGCATTCCTATTTTTTACATAGCATTCATGTGAATTTATATTTTATCTTCTCTCTCTATGTCTTCATCCTGTGTGTTTTTGTATGATTAAGTTTCACATCAAAACGTCACAACTGTGTACTCATTAAGTAATAAAGTAGTTCCTAGTTTTTTTCCTACTTTATACATTATGAGAAGCTGTCTCGACCAGATCTTTACTCTGAGAATAATATTTGAAGAACATATTGAAAAGCAGAAACCATTAATCCTAAACTTCACAGACTTTAAAAAAGCATTTGATAGCATAAACAGAGATTCAGCGTGGAGAATTTTAAGACTATATGGAATACCACCTAAAACTGTCAACATCATTAGAGATCTCTACAATGGATATGCTGTCAAGACAGAAGAAGGAATGAGCGAATGGTTTCAGATTGAAACAGGCATGAAACAAGGATGTATATTATCTCCCTTGCTTTTTGGAATTGCCATAGACTTCATAATGAAAAGATGCTGTACAGGTAAAATCGGCACTGATTGGGTACATGGGACCCAAATAGAATATCTTTATTTTGCAGATGACATAACTCTTATCAGTGACAATGTGAAATCAATGTAGGAAAAAACAGATTCCCTGTCTTCCTTGGCTAGCAAAATAGGTCTTGAAATTAACAAAGACAAAACAAAAATAATGAAACTTCTCATTAATCAAGAAGGAAAAATATACGTAGAAGGAACAGTTGTTGATGAAGTAAACCAATTTGCATACCTTGGCAGCTACATAGACCAGGATAGTGACACCAGGAAAGAAGTTAGAATTCGAACTGCAAAAGCAGCACTTCATAAATCTTGAGAACATTAAAAAGTTACATGCACAAAAACCAAATTAAGATTATACAATTCAAATGTGATATCCACCCTCATTTATGCATGCGAAAGCTGGAAATCAACTAAAGAAATAGACAAGAAATTAGACTCTTTTGAAAACAAATGCCTAAGGAAAATACTTGGTATAAAGTGGAACAAATTCAAGAACAACGGAGAAATAAGACAGATGATCAAATAACAACCTGTCTCATGGGTGATCAGAAAAAGATGGACATATGTAGGCCATGTGATGAGAAGAAATAATCAGAATACCAGAACAAGCTATCAAGTGGAGCACAACAGGCCGAATAAAAAGAGGCTGACCATGTGAAACTCTAAAGAGGCTATTGTTAAGAGAAGCCAGTTTAGTGGGCATAACATCCCTTGATGAAGTTGAAAGACTCGCCGAGAACAGGAAAACTTGGCAAACAACTATGTGAGCCGTATGTAATGTTTAATGGCACGGGAAGGATGTAAGATACATTATGTGTTTAGAAAAGCCAGAAGATTGGTGTCCAAATAAAAAAAAATGCACACATTTATTGTGTATATAGTTACAATTTTTATCCATAGCTGCAAAGCTCATCATTAATAACAAAACTAAAGCTTTTACCCCTTAACATTCAACAAAGAAAATGATGTCAGAATAGCCATTTGTCTGATTACTTTAAATATGTAGTGGAATAATATTTAATAGATTCTAGAACATGAAAATGTGATGCTTATTTTTCCTAAATATATTATTTCTACTTGTAAAGCTTAATTTAGCAAAATATATTATTTTTACTTGTGGAGCTAATTTTAGCACAACTGTATTTCTACAGTGTGATGCTTATTTTAGCAAAATTATTCTTCTTATCTGTGAAACTTAGTTAATGAAAAATATTTAACCCATTCACTTCTGAATTAATTTCTATACTCTGCCTTAATAAATTTTGATGAGAAATTCTGGTAGAAAGAAACTGGAAAGAATTTACCCTACACTTTAAAAAATGTGAGTTGAGTCAGAAATGTGCTACTTTTCATTTAGACTGCCTAAATACTACTATGAGCACTGATTCGCTTATGTGTGTAAGATCTACCAACAGTCAGTGTTGTTTTGAGATGAAAGAGTTAATACAACACTTTTATAATGTGAACTGTGGGCCATAAATGTGGAAACAGCAAAAATGGCAATGGTATTTTACAAAAAAAAACTTAAGCAGTGTACACAAATTTACTTCCACTAATCAAAGAGCATAAACGAGAAACATCTTTAAAAATGTATTGAAAAGCTCAGTATTTTCAATCACACTTTCCTCATTTTCCAATTTTATAGCGGTTAACATCATCATGTGGGTTTGCGTTACATCCTGACACCACTGTAATACTACTTGCTGGACTTGGAGGAAAAAAAATCTAGAATGTAAAAGAAAGTCAGAACAAAGGAGGAAAAACAAAAGATTTCTCTGAAGGCACACCAAGCATCCATCATGTTACGGTGACCTGCCTTCTCACTTGTGCTGTATTTTCATGATCCTCTACAAGTGTCCTCTACTTATAAAAATGGGCACCTGTGAACTAATGCTAGCAAAATAACCTCTAAAGAAGGAGACTATCTGCATGAAGGACAACAAACAGAGCAGCATATATGACTGTCAGTGAATGAAGGGAGACAGTCCCACAAGTCAGGGACTTCAGTGATCAAAGTGCACGCATATATTTTAAAAATTTATTTCCAAACACCTCCAATTAATTACTGCAATTTTTAAATTGCGACTCTCTATGAATCTGATCTAATCAGGTTATTATTAAAACTGTTGTCTACATGCCTATGGTGAGTCAAATACATACAAAATGGATCAATAGAAGCACAGAAGTGTAATTATTAGACTGTAACAACAAAATCAAAACTTCAAATCCCAGAGTTCCATGTTATAAACATGCAATGATAATCTAGAGACAAACATTCCAAATGTCAGGAAGAAAGGGGGAGGGAATGAAGGAAATAAAATGTGGAACAGAATTATGTATTAAATACATGAAAAACACCATATCCCCAATTGCCTCTAAGGCATGAGAGGATTACTTTTTTTTACATGAAAAATTCAACATGAATCACACATATTCTGATTTGAAAAACTTCAGACAAAAATTCATTCTGACATGGCAGTGATGATATAAATATTTCGGCTGTGAAAGAGTTTGATTTTGCTCTTTTTTTTTTTCTTCTTTTAGTTCACAAATCACATGCTACAAAAGTAAATAAAAATGTAGCAGTCTATGACTTCTCTTATCTCTAACGTCAAAGTATGCTAGATACTATGTTAGTATATTATTTCAGTTACACAGTCAAATTACATCTAAATTAAGAAAAAAGACATTGCTTTTCCCACAAGGCTTATTTTTGCTACTCTGTAATGAAGAGACACCATATAAACCACCATGGCAAAGTTTATAGAAGTGTTTGTAAATATTAAGTGCCGCAAAAATTCCAAGATGGTTGTGAATGGTAGGAACATGCATTGAAAAACTTGGAAAATGAAAAACAACAACTAAACCCCTGTGTTAATGTGAGACTTTCACACAGACTGCTTACTTACCTGGAACAGAGACAAAGAACTTGACTGCATCTTTGTGGCCATGAAACGACAGCTGTGCCTGGGCCATGGAACAGTATGGGATGAAACTGCTAGGAGTGACGCTGTCCGTTTTTGCATCACTGTACACGCGGATAACTCCACCGGGCCGACCCCCCGATCCACTACTGGATGAGCTTCCAAGGCTGCTTGATGTTGTGATCATTGGCTGTTTGTTGCCTGGATACATGAAAGTGTCAGTGCTCAAATGTTACAGGGTATCAGTGTAAATTATTCTAACAATGAGGTACTCCCTACACAATGTTATCTGGTTTCCGATATTTTTAATAAATTAACGAAGAAACTTTTTAACTTCATTTTATATTTTATACAAAGAATATGCTTGTGTCAACTGTTTCTGTAAGATCTAAACATATGTATATTGGTTTTTTTTTTCTTCTTTGTTCAAAATAATATTCACTAACAGTTTCAACCATTTCACAACTGCTGATAACATGAAGAAAGCTCACCAAAACAACTGGAATACAACTACACAAACACTAGTGGCAATTTAAAGATCAGAAATGGGGAGGAGAATATAATACTCACTTTCAGAGAGTGGGACTGATATAATTACACCATTTCCTGTGCCAATCCAAAGTCGGTTACAGGAAATCAACAAGGCTGTGATGCGGACAAAGGAAAATCCTAGCTTTCCTGCACCTGTGAAATGTTAAGCTCGAATTACTGGAGGAGCTATTGTCAAACTGGCAACGATTTTGTTGTTAACATGCTATAACCTGAGTACAGTGCAATGATAGTTTGTAGCTCTCTAATTTTGAAGATAATCAAAGTGTACTTAAAACCAGCAGTTGGACTTCCTTCTGGAATCCATTTGTCGACATGAGGTGCATGTTTCAGTTGAATTCAGAGCGGTTGTGTGTTAATTTAATGAGTTTATCATCGAAGTTTATCGTCGCTAGGTTTTAGTTTATCAACAAATATGGCTTCCAGTTGTAGTTAATTTCATCCAGACCAGCATATTTCTGCAATACAAGCTCAAAATTTAATTCAAAAATGTCTAGACTGCGGTGAAGAAAATGCAGTAGTAGAGATTTTGAATTTTCGGATCCACGTGGTGCTGATTCAAAGGATGAGGATATTTTTTGGTCCAGCAGCAAAACGTGCTAGAAGGGTGGCTGGTGATATTACTTCTCAGCTTTTTGCTAGTACTAGCTGTAATGTGAATCTATATTTATCCTTTATAGACTCAAAGGCATTTTATTGTATACAACACCAGAAACTCTGGGAAAAAATGGGATTTCCAACACATTTGATACAATTAATATCACCGCTGTATCTCAGCCAACAAGCAGCAGTAAGAATAAATGGTGAAACAACAACTTGGTTTGATATAAAACAAGGGGTCCATCAGGGGTGCATATTGTTGCCTTAATTATTTAATTTGTATACTGAAAATATAATGAGGAATGTTAGAGAAGATGTAGACAAAGAATATTACGATACCATAACAACTGGAGGTTATGAAATACCAGAGATTAGATATGCTGATAACACAGTATTACTGTCCACAACACACAAAGGAATGGAAAAACTAATTATGTCAGTCCGTAAGAACAGCGAAGAGCAAAACCTCTATCTTAATGTGAATAAAACTAAATTGATGACAACTGACAAAAAAAAAAACAAGGCAGCTGAAATATGTATCAATGAGGAAAAACCGGAAGAAGTGGAGAGTTTTAAATATCTTGGATCACTGCTAACTAATAATGGAGATACAATGAGAGAAAATAAAAGGTCATCTATCGCTCTTCAGAAAGTAAAACAACTAAATAATCTTTGGAGAGGAACAGATAGAACTACAAAAATAAGATTTTTAAGGGCATGCATCTTTCCCATCACAACATATGCCTATGAGACCTGGACACTTAACAAAACAGCTGAGAAACACATAAATGCCTTTCAATGTAAATGCTACAGAAGAGTTCTTCAAATACCATGGACACAAAAAAGAACAAATTATATATCCATACTACAAGAACTTAATACTGAAGAAGGCTGACTAGTAAAGAGGATTAAAGAGAGAGAACTTAAATATTTTGGGCACATTAAATGTCATGATAATCTAGAGAAAACTGTCTTGGAAGGGTATATAATGGGAAAAAGAAAGAGAGAAGACCAAGACAAAGATGGCTGCAAGACATCATTGATGATCTACAAATGGATGCATCAGCAGCAGGCCATCTTGCTCACAACCGAGAGGCCTACAGGAGTGCTGTTAGGGAGGCAAAGTTCGGCAAGGGACATGCAAATGAATGAATGAATGAGCTGTAATATCACAGTAAGTAATGCTGGAGATTGTGTAATTTAAAAAACTGAATATTGTAGAATGCTTCAAATTAAAAAAAAAACACAATGGCCTGTTTTCTGGTAAATATTAGTCGCCGCCTGCCCACTTGTTTTCATGTAAATATTATCTACCCACTTGGTGTTTTTAGTTTACTGTAAATGCATAATTAATGTATGTTTTCATGTAAATTTTGGAGGATATGTGAAGAAAAGATGTTTGTGTACACTGTGATTCATTTCAGAAATATTGGACTAACTACAGTGGATTAACTTGATGGGTAAAGTGAAAAAAAACATTGTTCCAATTTCTTCATTTTCCATTCCTTCTTCTCAGTTCTTAGCTTTTTCTTCTGTTGTATTCTAACAACATACTAACAATTTTATTAGAAAAACAAAATAATTTTTTCTTGTTTAAACTAATGTATAATATATCATACTACAAATCAGATTATGCCTTCGTCATTCTTTTAAATATGACAACCATCTCATTCCACATTGTGAAATTTACCCCCCCCTTGGTATTTTGAGGGAAAAACCCCCAGCACACAAAGAGTTAATTGGATTTACTCTGGTTAATATCACCCGGCTTATTGGCACAAATCTGTTAATGTCACAGTAATTTTCCACCCGAGGAAGTTAAAGAGTCCACTTTGTATCACAAACTGGGCGAGTCTAAGCTATAAATATCTCACAAAGCGTTATCAGCTTCATGACTCATCAAAGAAGGGGCTGGCTATTTGATCACCAAGTACATGCCGCATCAACCTTTTGAATATGTGGGCATCAAAACTCAGGTGGTGTGAATGAATGGCCTACCATGGCCACCCTTTCAAAAGAACATGATTAAAAACTAGCTTCTTTTGGCCACTGTCTTTTTTTATCATGATGTGGGTGGTGTTAAGCTGGCAATGTGAGTTGATCATCAGTCATTCTCAAGCAGCGTACTGTGAATTGTATAGCCAGAAACTTCTCTCTGGTTCTCATTGTGATAGATAATGGCTACTAAACACAAACATGTCGATCTGGATTAAAGCGTTAAAGTGGACATTCTGAAGCAAGCTGAGAAAGGATATTAGGAATTCATGTGAAACTGATGTTTCAGCTGTATTGAAACTTGTTAAAAACTGAGACAATTGAACGAAACTTCCACTCATTGTAGACAGCGCTGAAGAGAATGGTACTGATGATGTCAGTAGGTCCATCACAGACCAGATGCCCACTAAACTTGTTTCTTATGCTCAGTCTGTGAGCGCGTTTGACAATGTGTGCTCCTTCATTTATAGGATGTCTGAAGTGACGCAAGAAACTTTTAATGCTGCAGTGTGCGTAAATGACTTTTTGATTTATAGACCAGTTACCAACACACAACGCAAAATCACGCTTTTTTCTGTTTACTGCTTCTGCTGAAAAGTCTGATGCTGCTTGATTGTAGTGTTATCTATACAGTAATTTAATGACTAAGATTTACTGTATTTTGTGACTAATACATTATGTGTCCAATAACGATAGCTTTAGCTGTTTGTTATGTGTTTAATGTAACAGATAAGGGACACGCTTTATACTGCTGCAGTTAAAGTCCTCGTAATGGACCCCACTTAATGTCAACTCCGTTTAATGTCACCATATTTTGACAGTCCCGGTAATGTGGCATTAACCAGGTTCGACTCCATTTTCGCAGGTTCTGTATTTGCAGATTCAGTTTTTGTATGGACAGTCACGCAATTTATAAATGCATCTTCAGTCTTACAGTAAACATCATCCAAATAAAGTTATGGTCATTCTACCATTCTTCCTATAGGAGTGCTTTGCACATCCATGTCACTGTACTTATTCTTAAAATGAATGTGTACACACTGCCATAACACTCTGTTCACATCAATACTCTGGGCACTTAACAACAAAAAAAATGTAACTAGTGATGAACAACAGCATAAATGGGTCAAGGAAATAATGACTCTGAAAAGGAAAGTGCTGACAAGATGAATATCTAGAATAACTAATATACAGTAACAGGAATACTAGTTTTAGAAGTTCAAGAGACTTTTTTTTACTCTTTGATGTCATGATCTGGGGGTCAGTCTGCTTCAGCAGTGAGCAAGAAGCAGGTCAACTCCAAGCCTGTGCATCTCAGCTTAGTGAAACAGCTTTAATTCTGATGAGATGACACTATTTAGAATAAGATATTGTTGTTGCTGTTGTTATCATGTGCCAGACAGCACTGGCTTTCATGCTTCTCTGTCTCGTGCAGTTTTTTGGTACTTCCAGCCAGTTCAAATGCTTTTCCTTTTTATATGCTCACAAAGCTAAAGAAAACACATACACTTATAACACAACAGTGTCATATGAGGTGCACTGGGTGACTGAAAATAGTAGGTGCAGATTGTATGAAAAGGTGAAGGTTTAAAATGAAAAAAAATCAACTTCTGATTTCCTTTAGTTACTTCTCATAACTACTTTCATGGTGATCATACTGTTCTTGTCTGCATTTTTTAACTATCAGGAAATATATATATATATACACACACACACACAGGGGTGAAGATGTCTGATAAGGTAATCGGCAACCCATAGCTGACATGCCAGCATCAGGGTTAGCGAACCATAGATGACAAAGACCCTGTGCCACCTCTCCGTGGTACCCCCAGTAACAGGCATAGCCTGGCTAACAGGGCAGGGATCACCACAGTCCCCATGGTGGTGGAGTCTGCTAAAGAACAACTGCACGCCCCCTGCTTTTTAGCTGTACTCCGGGACTGAAAAAGAAGCCACCATAACCCGCTCCCATGCCTCAACATCTCTACAGCATTGGCTGCAAAGAACAACAGCTCATAGTTACAGGGAGTTCATACAAGTACAAGTATATATATATATATATATATATCTTTCTGGCATTCTTGTATCCTTTTCAGGTAGTGCTATGGCTACTGGCTGACCTAGCTACACTGTAAACCTTCCACTGCATGGGCCTGAATTACGAGCATTTTCAGACATTAGAAGCCAAGATCAATGAATCCTGGACCTGCATCTTGTCAGCTTTTTCTGGAGTCAGACAGAGGATGAGTGACAGTCCCACAAAACCTATAGCAAAATGCTGAGGATTGGGTCTTAAATAAAACTGATTAGATAGAAAGATGCTAAGACAGCAGTTACTGTGAACAGTTAACCAGATCATATCCCATGTCCGGTGCATGCAACACACTGCTGAACTCTTTCAGCTCAACTAACAGGGAAAGATTTGATGTGAATCCTACAGCAGTGAAACGTCTTTTTTTTTTAAAGTCTGCTTCTTCACTCTGGGATATCATGTAAACTATTCTGACCTGGTCCTCATCCAAGACTCTGCTTGCAATTAAAGACCATCATTGCACTGGTATCAGAGAATGAAAGTCTGCTGTCTCAGGGATATTATAAAAGAAGATGAAAACTGAAATCACAGCTCGAGTTAAAAGAACAAGAAAAGTGGTAAATCAGAAAAAAAAAACACAAAAACAACCACATCATATACCTAACATCTTCGACACATATGGCTCAATGTCCACATCTTGCAGATGCTGATGTGTGTATGCATGGTACAGACGCAGTGTACTGTCCAGTCGAATAGACACCCATACACCATCTCCGACCCAGCATAACTGTCGCACTTGGCTTTCTTTACGAGGGTGGGCATCAAAGCTTTTCTAAATGCAAAATGAAACATGAAAGCCTCATAAATGTCTGGCAATACCGATTCTATAAACTTACAAGAAAGTCTCATAAATCTCCAGTAATACTGATTCCATAAACTTACAAGAAAGTCTCATAAATCTCCAGTAATACTTATTCTATAAACTTACAAGAAAGTCTCATAAATCTCCAGTAATACTTATTCTATAAACTTACAAGAAAGTCTCATAAATCTCCAGTAATACTGATTCCATAAACTTACAAGAAAGTCTCATAAATCTCCAGTAATACTGATTCCATAAACTTACAAGAAAGTCTCATAAATCTCCAGTAATACTTATTCCATAAACTTACAAGAAAGTCTCATAAATCTCCAGTAATACTTAATCCATAAACTTACAAGAAAGTCTCATAAATCTCCAGTAATACTTATTCCATAAACTTACAAGCATTTCTGCTGCCTCAATTTGAAGCACAATTGTAATTTTCATGAAAAATGTAGACAAACAATTAATTATTTATGTATAAATTATATTTATATGTAAAAATTGAATATGCTGCCGCTCTGTAAGATGCCACAGATCATACTGTGTGGTGATTGCTTAGATGATCACTGATCAAGGATATGGATGGATATGTATAAAGTATATGTATAAATTGACACTGTAGACATAAAGTTAATCTAAATTTGTTTTATTTTATAGCTCAATGAAGCTTGTGTAGATTTTCAAAGTAGAAATCAGATTTTCTTTTCCCTTAAACAGTGCAGATAACATTTCTACAGCAACTTTCTCCTGTTTCAAATAGCAATGCAGTTTGCAGGGAAAAACTAACAAAATCTAACCTCTATAGCCATGGTCTGTGGGTTTATGATGTGGATTTTGTTCTTGTAGCCACACCAGACTAGTTTGCCAGCCACAACTGTCATGCAGCGAATGGACTGCTTCGGATGTCCAAGGTCAATCAGGTGATAGTTCATAAGATCCCACTGGCCATCTAAAGGTACACATTTTGATCAGCAGATGAAAGGAATTAGAAATTAAATGAAGTGCTACATTAACACGAACAAGTGACATATTTCCATAGCAAACTTCAATGCTGACATGTATGCGTTCCTATTAAGCTCCTCTGTCCTTAAGGAACCTTCTCTGACATAAAATGGTTCTTCTGAGAACAGCCGCTGAGAACAATCAGCTGTGATGCGCACATTATCTCTTACACTGGGTACATGGACTACCAATACAGCAAAGACACATAGAATACCACACATCAGTCTATGACTTGATCTAAATAAAACTAGAATGGTTTGGTTTTTTTAAAGTTGTATAAACACCAACAACATACAGGAGTGACAGCAAAGACACATAGAATACCACACATCAGTCTATGACTTGATCTAAATAAAACTGGAATGGTTTCTTTTTTGTTTTTTTTTTTTTAAATTGTATAAACACCAACAACATACAGTTCTACCTTTTATAGGAGTCAAAACATTTCAAAACATAGAAACATCCCTCTTGGATGGTTTAGGAAGCCACATAGTACTCTGAACTCTGCACTGTTTCTTGTTTCATTTGTATTTCACAGTAAACAAGCAGGAAAAAAATTTACAACAGATTAAAAAAAAAAAAAAACTCACCTGCTGCTCTATGAAATATGGCAACTGTCCCATCTGCCAGTGACACCAGAACTCTCCCTTTCACATGGCTGGAAATGATTGGAAATTATTGTAATGGCTGTCTGTAACATGAGGTTACCAACACTTAAACATAATCACAGGGCCAGCATACAAGAAAAATATGCTCTTCCGCAACTGCTGTAAGACTGGCTAAATGAGGATAATGCACTGTGCTAACAAAAGTAGCAGTGATAATTTTTCGAGAAAGAAAAGAAAATAACAACCTCACAAGTTACAGCATAAGTCACTGACCAGCGCAAAACCAAATACAGACTGTCAGATCTTATGTGTTAAATAATTATATACATACTCATGCAAGGTAGCCATCAAGTCAGCTACAGGGAGGGCAAGACTATCATACAAAGCTGCCACAACCAACTGTGGCTCAAGATGCTGGATGCAGGCTGTGAACCGGATCCAGTCCACCAGCTACAAAGGCAGTAAGAAAAAGTCCTGTTCATATTAAGAACCAGTCACTGTGAGTGAGCCATCTCTACCAGCTCAAAATCTGTCACACAGATGAATGCCCATGTAGGGTCGTACAGACTTCAGAACATGTGCTCCAAGAGTGCCCAACTTTTACAGACTTACACAACCAGACATGGCCACAGGGCTCAGACCTAAGGCAGAAGTTGTGGGGCTGTTGGGGGGGGGGGGGACCTGGAGAAGACTGCGGACCTCGTCCCAGCAACCAGGCTTCTGATGTAGCCTGACCAAGAACTTCAACGGCAAACAACAACATACAATCATGCATCAGATTTTTTCAGCTGTAGCAGTTTCAATAATAAAATGTAAATGTACTGCTTTAAAAAAAAAATAAAAACAAAACTTTCCTTTACCTTTCTTTTATTCTAAAAGTCAATCATAGGACCAGTATCACACAAGAATTTAGAATGCTGACCATCACACTAAGCAGTCTATCACACTAAGAATATACAATGCAGTGGAATCCATCTTACTAAGAATATAGCCTACAACAAAATCTTACATTCATGATTGTAACAATTTTAGATTACAACCCAGGTTTGTTGTAAGACTGGCTTTATTTTAGATTACAAGGTTGTTTCTCAGCAAGACAGGCTTCATTCTAGATCTTACAAACAGTTTTAAATGAAGTCTCAAATATTCACAATGATTCTATCTCAACAAAATGAGCACTGAGAAAAATTAACAATTATCTCTGGGCACATCATACTTACACAATGCCCAGTATGGAATCTCTCAGTTTGACTGAATGAAGGCATCTCTTCCAGTTTGACACAGAAGAGTGGACATACATGCTGCAATGAAAGAGGGGGAACAAAAATGACCAAAGAAACAAAAGAGGTGATGATCCTCTGAGACTCTCTATTTGAATAGAAACTTAATACTTGGCTTAAGATTTACATTGTTGATAATAAACTCTGATGATGCCATTTCTACACAATCTTTTTTTCCTATTAACTCAAACAATCTTGTGTGTACAGCAGACTATAATGCATCTTGCCTTGTGGTCAAATAACTCAGTTCTCACAGGAACATGTTATTTACATTCTCTGATACTTGACTTGGGCAGTACATTCTAAATGAATTTAATGATACTCATCCACCACTTGTGAGTAGATTCTCAATAAATGTCTAAGTATCCATCTGAGTTATTGCGGGCAGATTCTAAATGAATTTGTACGTGTCCATGTATGTTTTGTCCGTAGATTTCTAGGTATCTAAGCATGCTTGTGGACAGATTCTAAATAAATTTTTAGATATCCATGTGTGTCTTGTAAGCAGATTCTATATGAGCTTCTGGGTATCCATGCATGTCATTTTGGCACATTGTAAATGAATATCTAGGGTTCCAGGTACCTCCTGTGAATAGATTCTAACTGAATTTCTAGCTATCAATGCATGATTCTAACTGAGTTTGCAGGTATTTAATATCACTACTTACATACTAAAGGAGAAGCAATAGCCCTGAGTGTAAGCTTGTGACGAAACTCACAGCAGCTTGGTGGAACAGATAGGTGCTTCACTCTGGCATATGCAGTTGGAAACAGTTAGCTTCAACATTACAGAGGCTTGCCTGAAGTCCTGAACTAGATCCAGGAAATTAGTTTCTTTGCAGGCTCCATCACTAAGACAAGTCCTACCCAGTTAGCCAGGTAGCAGTATACTGCTTTGTCAATGGAGGAACCAATATGTGATGAGATATAGCCACTTGACAGAGACACAGACACCTATTAGCATGGCAGTATCTGATGACAATGAGGTACTTGATAATATAATGCAGGTCTTGAATTAAAGTTTGTGAGATCTAAATATAAGACCTACATGTATTTTGTATATGATGTATAAATAAGCCATATCTTGAGGCACAGAGAATGGTCTGCCATGTCCTGTTTACAAATAAGTCAGTTATTTAAACAACAAATCACAAGGCAGAGTGTTTAGAATACTGTACCTCCCACTCTGTGAACCCATCCACATGGTGGGCAGAATACTGCTCATCTTCTCAGCCTCCTCACTCTGTAAATCGCTCTCAGCCGATGGCGACGATCTCCCGTCCATGATAAGCTCCGCTGCCGAGCCACTGACTCTGAGTCTGGTTGTGTGAGTAGGCGTTGTGGAGCCAGAAGAAGTGGGCGAGCCCTTGGCTCTGAATATCTGTGGTTGGGAGATTTCTTCAGAAGCTGCTGCTCCGAGCGGATCACTGCCTGTAGAGAGATATGAAGGTATTAGCACGGAGAAAAGTCGGTGCTTGAAACAAGGCAGTGCAAAATTATCTTTAGCCTGAAATTTCTTTGTAAATAAAATGAAAAAAAAATATATATAAATAAAGTTTCTCTACAAAAGTAAATAAAGGTACTAAAAATACGACAACTTGGAGAAAATAATACTAAAAAAGAAAAATGCTACCAGCAGCAAAAAAAAGGTACACTATTTGAGAACAAAGAATACTTATACAGTTATATTACTCTGGAGCCACCCCCCCCCCCACAAAAAAAAAAACTTTAAAAAATATTACTTACAAAAACAAATTTTTTAATATTCTAGTAAGACAAAACAAAAACAAAAAAATGCTATGAAAATTTGATACCCAGACAACCAGTAACCACTAGATATGTGTGTGTGTATGTTTTAAAACTATGGGGGGGGGGGTATGCATGTAAAGACAACCACACCATGTCACTGAGACACCTCAAACAGGGGATATGCCTGTGCTCATATTTTCCTCGACATGTTGCCACATTTGAGGGGCGATGTGGTTAATATCATGCACCTGGACCACCTTTACTTCCGCAACTCCAAGAGCAGTCAAGTACCCACTTCTACAGGACGGGGTGACTGGGGGCATCTCTGCCTGGACTTTAACCACCAACCTTGCCGTGACAGACTAGTACACTAACCACTTCGCCACTCAAGCACCAGTTACGGTGGTTCCACTTATCTAAATGAATGATCTCCACAAAGAAAGCTAACTCTGAAGAGCAGATAAATTTTATCTTCTAGAACAAACGAGTGCAAGTTAAATTACAATGCTGAGACTGCCATGTAAAGATTTGGTTTCTTTTTAACTGTAGACAACATATATAGATAAAACTAGATACTGATTTAACTGTGTACAACATAATTTATGCAAAGACAAAAGCTTGCTTAATGTACTGGAGAGATGATAATTTATTCTTATTAATGCATTACTTTAACATATTAAAATGTCTTATGCTAATTATCAGTAATGAATGACAAATGAAGACAAAATCTTGAGATGCTCTGAGAAGAGAAATGTAGATCTCTGGTTTTCAATGAAACAGCAAAGAATGGTGTGCAAAGTAAAGATGGCAACACAAAATAATGATTATACTGCATATGACAGCAAGTGAAATGACTTTACAAGTTCAGAATGCAGTGCTGGGTAATGGTTTTTACAGTGATGGATGGGACCAAAGAATAATAATTTGTACAAAGCTATGACAACATAACAGAATGAATCTGTAGAGTATGGCAACACAGTATTATGATTATGCAAGGTAAGACAGGTTATAAAGGCAAGTACACCTGCACAGAATGATAATTTTATGAAACTTAGCAGTATACAATACTTTACAACACAAGAGTTGTAGCACAGAATGATAATTTTGTGAAGGTTAGCAGTATAGAATACTTTACAACACAAGAGATATAGCACAGAATGATAATTTTGTGAAGGTTTGCAGTATAGAATACTTTACGACACAAGAGTTGTAGCACAGAATGATGACATTACAAAGGACAGAGATGAAAAATGATGATGTTATAAAGGATGGCGGCAAAGACTTACGGTTTTTACAAGGCAATCATTACAATACAAAAATGATTTTACACAGAACTGTGATACAGTGTGGTGATTTCACAAAGGGTAGTAGCACAGAATGATTTTTACAAAAGATGGTAGACAGAACTCACAATATGAAAAAACATGATGATACTTTATCATGCAAATATTGTGTCATGAAATAACAATTCATAACTGTCCAAAATGACAACAAAGAAACACAAAACAAAGAAATAGTTTTATTGGGGGGGGGATACAGAGAGAAAAAGGGAAGTGGATAGAATATATATAAAAAATACTACAGCAGGACAGTGCAAAAGGAAAAAAACAAAAATAGAAATTCACACAAAACAAATTATGCAAAATGCAGTAAAACTGGTATTGATTTACAAAACATGACCATGAAATCAGGTATGTTATTAAAAATTCCGTTTTTTTTTTTTTTAAACTAAAAATTTAATTCATTTACACAAGCAATTATAAAACAGCAAGTCAAAATTCTGCTGTCAAATTCTAAACAGAAGATTATACAATGGGAAAGTCATACACAGGCTGAGAAACACTGAATCTATTCCCTAATACAAAAAAAAATAGGGTAAAAACAAAGGTAGCAAAGACACAAAGACATTAAGCCTGATGTATGGACTAGTGAGCACAGCTGACCCAGACCACACCTAACATCACTAGAGCTCTTAGGTACCAGGTTGTGTCAAAACTGTTTTAGTGGACAACTTTGTGACTAACACTGTCCTTGTCTCTAGGTGGAGCTCACTAAGAAACCTGGTATGGCAGCATCCATCAATCATCTCGTATATGTTTTGGTAAATAAGGGAAAAACCCCAACAAACTCCCATCATCATCATCATCATCATCACAATCTTACAGAAGAGTAAAGACTAGTACCCCCATGACGAGAAGAAAAGGAAGTTGTCCTAATCTGGTTGTACTAAATGATGAGATGGACTAGTAGTGAAAAAGGCAGTGTCTCAAGGAAACAAGGAAGAAAGCGGTGGACGCAGAGATGATAGGTCTAAGATATCAACCTACATTTCAAAATGCCACGTTCACTGAATCAGGCATCATTTTCATATATGACAGCAGCATTTGATGAAAAAGAAGACACTATATGATGATGGGAAAAATAATGCAGACTTGTATCATTTTTTTTTTTTCATTCCAAATGAAAACAATTTTGTTTTTCCTTCTTTTTTAAAACCATAAGAACCTGAAGCATGCTTGTAGCAATGGTGCCCAAAATTTGTAAGTAGAAGCATCTTGTTGTGCTAGGAAACTTGGTGGTTTAACACTTGAACTTCCATTTTTAAGTGGCCACAACAGGAAAAAAAAAAAAGATTATTCTTTGTACCATGTAACAAAATTAATAATTTTAAAAAAAGCAGTTGAATTATATTTGTAGTATGATTTTCTAGAGGGAAAAAAAAGGCAATTCAACTGCTCTGAAATATTGTTGGTTTCATTACTTCCTTCTATAATAAGATGTAACAATATAATGTTACTCTAACAATAACTGTCTTCATTCAGGTTAATTCTAATTCAGAAATAATTCTGATAATTTTACCAGTAGCCATGCTGGCGGGAAGAGTGAAAAAATGTCAAGCCTACAGCAGCCAAATGGACACATGGGTGAAGTGGATTTTCACAAAGGATATTTTCATCTATTAAATCTGGATATATCGGCTTCAACAGCCAGGAATTTAAAAAAAAAAAAAAATACTCATGTAACTCCAGAAAACTCTCATATGTGACTTTCATACAGGGAATCTAAAAAAATATGCACGCATTTTGAATTGCTGTACTTCAAAGATTCAAATTAAACTTGAAGTAGGACTTTTTCCCTTGCAATTCTCCCTCGACTTTTGGCATTTTAAAAAAAAAAAATCAAATATTTATGTCTAAAAGAAAGGTAGCCAGGATTTGGAATAAATTATCATGCACTACTTTTTATATTATCATAGGCTATGCCTTACAATATTAAGGGGCTTCAACAAGGTGTACAAACTTTGGATTTTCAGAAAGTTGGGAGGGGTGTATGAAGCTGACAACAAACCTGAACTGTCATTAATTAAAGAATAATGATCTTCACAAAGAGAGGCTCTTATTGAGTCTTCTTCTTCTTCTGTCACATTTACTGTGCTACTGTCTTCAAAAACTGAGTGATGTTCATCTGAAAGAGTGTACACCAACTCAGAAACAATAAATCTTCATCCCAAGAACCACAACTCTTACCTCACACACCTGTTTTTGACATCCAATCAGATGTTTCAATGTCAATATATAACATACCAAACTTAGCACCATAAAAATGGTGTCCAAACTTTCTGCTTTATCAGATAAAAATGTAGTGCACAACTTAAATTATAATTTACAGGTAGAAAAAGATTCACCAAATGTCTGAAACATCTGAAACTCCCACATTTATTTCATTTCACTTTGTATCCCTCAGTTTGTAAATTTGTTTACTTTTGTCAGGCAGCATAAACACCTGATGTAAATGAGATGAAATGCTGTCCATAAACACAATCTGTCTGCTACAGTTCTTCCTCAAAGTTACCTGAAATCAGTTTCTATGTCCCTCGATGTTCGCTTTTCTAAATACAGAATGTCTTGATTGTCAATGAACTTTTCACCTGCTTAGAAGTCTTCACATAAAAGGTTATTTAACTTTTATTTATTAAGAGAACACCTTTACAAAAGTTCAGAAATTATTATTACTATTATTATTATTATTTTGTAAATTCATTTTTCAGGATTTCATCACACGTTTGCAGCATATTGTACTGAATTGCTATACGTTTCAAGTTACATACCCATGAACCATGTGTATATTTCTGGGAAACCCTCTATGTCAAGGACCACAAAGTACTCAAACCTACAACTTTTAACAACCTACGTGGGCTAAATGAGACTACTGAGATAAACACTGTCACCAGAGGTACAGCAAATCTCATCCAATGAAAGACTTTATTCAAACTCCAAGAAGAGAGATCCTACTTAACAAGTTGTTGTGATATTACAGTTTCAATAATGGTGCTGGAATAGACATTCCTCACAGTGGTGGAGCTAGTTCAGAGCCCTGTTTAATGGACTTAAAAACCACAGCCAACTCCCTCTCAGGCATAATGTGTTATAAATATCTTCACCGTCACATCAGCTGCCAAAAGAACATCATGTTTGTAGTTACAGGGAGATAATCACAACAACAACAGAATACAATGTTTTAAATCCCTTCCGGAAAATCCTTCAGTGATCAGACTTAGACTAGCAACGATGAACAAAAACACAGAAGGTCAAAGCAAAAAAAAGCATTGAATTCTCATGCTTATTGAAAACAATTAAGACCAAATCATTCCTGCACTGGTCTGAGCATGCTGCAAATGGCTAGGGTGATACTGCTACTGGCTAAGGTGATGCTGCTACTGGCTAGGGTGAGCTTACCTTCTCCCTTCCCATCACCACCACCACTGCCACCTTCCCTCTCCTGGCCATTATCACCGTCCTCTACCTTTATGCTGATGCCATCAGCTATTGTGAAGAAAGCGATCATATAATGGAAAGTGAAGATAAAAACCAGCTACCATAAATGTTGGTACCAAAAAAATAACCAATCCAAAATATAGTCAGTGAATAAGAGGATGGATATATGGATGTGACACTTCCTCAACAACACAAACTTGAGAGAAAAAAAAAAAAAGGTTAACATTCAAAGTGCCACAAAAAAGAAATAAATAAATATTACAATATTACAAGGCTTCAAAATTTTTTTCAAAAACAAAAAAAAAGAAAAATACATCACAATGTCTTATTACTTCAAATGTAAAAGAACGCAAATTGTAAAAATACATTAAAACCTCATTTAAGATTTTAGTCAGATATTTTTTTAAAAATATTGTGAGATTTCAGTTTTTTTTCTTTAAAAAAATACAAAAAATAAAATATTAAAATAAAATATTTTACTTCTTCAAATTTTTTAAAAATTATGATAAAACCTCATAAAGATGTGCTCAAATATCGTGGGTGAAAGGAAAAACAAAAATGTCCAAGACCAATTAAGAAGAGAGATTTGTCCGTAGTTTTAATAACCAGTGATAACAATGATAATTATGAGCCTTAATAACCAGTGATAAAAATGATAATCATGAGCCTTAATAACCAGTGATAACAATGATAATCATGAGCCTTAATAACCAGTGATAACAATGATAATCATGAGCCTTAATAACCAGTGATAACAATGATAATCATGAGCCTTAATAACCAGTGATAACAATGATAATCTTAATAACTAGTGATAACAATGATAATTATGGTTCATGAAAATAACAATGATTATCATCACTCATGGCTGCAATTCCTGTTTGGGGTGAGGGGGTTAGGGGAGAGAGAATTTGCAAATATTTTAATTCAAAGAGTAGCCTTAAAAAAAAAAAAATTCCAAGTCTTCTCAAGAAAAACAGCTAAGATCAGTAAATAAAATGTCAAGACTATCTCACACAAAAGTAGGAAAAGCTTTAATAATTAACAAGCACACAGATGTATTATTTTGGTTTACACCTCAGTCACACAAAAAAACATAATGGACAATGAGAGAGGGAAAGATTTTCTCTCTTTTTTTTTTTCCCTGAAACTTTCTCCTTTGTGTTCCTTTGTTAATTAATTAATGTTTCATTAATTAATAAAGCTGTTTCTACTTTTGTTTTAAACAGTCTTAAAATCTTGTTTTCACAGTTTTGCTGCAATCAGTGTGTGTGTGCGTATATATATATATTATATATATATATATACTTACTTTTGCCCAAAAACTTCATAGTTCAGTAAATATGCCCGCATATAATACACACACTGATCTCGCTGATCATAGAACTTTTATACACACCACATAAAGCATGCATATGTTATAACAATGTTAAGAACTGTATGGCTGAAAATTTAATTCCAAAACTAGAAGTGGTTAAATTATAAGAATAAAGGGAATCTGACTGTTAAAAAAAAAAAACTCTTTTCTATCAAACTGTTAGTTACCACACTAAGAATCTCATCACTGCATGCTGGACAAGGCCCAGAAGTGCTTAGATCTGCTCCTCATTGTGCCCTTCAGTGTACAGTGACTGGTGGGCACTAGTTTTATGTCATCTTTCAACTGTTATTGCGCTCATAAGATGACACCCATGCCTGAAATCAGCTTATTTCACTTCCAACACTCTCATCTAAAGCTGATGTCATGATCTGTGTGCAGATTCTTACTCAATGACATAAATCCAAAGCAGCTGATTCCTGAATGTGAGCAACAGTACTCACTGAGGATGGAGAGAAGATCCAGCCAATGCGATGGAGGAAAGGGAAGTGGAAATTGTGCATCAGAACGAACTGAGCACAAAAAAAAAAAAAGTTTTTTTTTGGGTACTAGAGACTGGCCTGGGAGATTGGGGGTGTGTGAATGTGTGTGTGTGTGTGTGAGTGTGTGTGTGTGTGAGCATGAAAACTGCTTGCATCCGGTTAAAAGAGAATATCGTGGGACTCTGGTGGTACCTTCAACAGTAAATTGTGTTATTAGATTTGTTTCAGCGGACATGATGTTTATAAAGTTCATGAAGGCAGAGCAAAATCTTGGGTTTGTGGTGTCTCTATGAGAAAACAGAAAAAAAGGGTTTAGCTAAAATATATGAAGAAATGATGAAACTGGCTATTTTCTTTTGTGAGACAGTAAGAAGTGTTGCAAAGTTAGTAAAAACTAGTTGTGATCTTCTACAAAAACAGCACTATGTTACTATATGGCCATCATATGGTTGTTAGTGTCCAGCTCCAGCACAAAAGCTCAACTAGAACTGAAAGAATATGCAAGAAAACCAAACATTTCTTCTTACCGAGTGATCCAACAGGAGAGCCAGTGAGCGGGCTGGTCCCTCCCGTAGCACACTGGACAAAAGTAACACCTCCCAGCCCGACGGACTCTCCGCCACTACTAGGGCTGGCCCCGGCAGTTACCACAGTTTCTTTTGGGAGGTCTGGGGCCTCAGCATTTAGAATCTCCTCAGCAACTGGATAATCACTCTCCATGGCACCTTTGTAAGATTTACATATTGAACTGTAAAATACTGAGGATTTAAACTCCATGCTGTTAAAGCTCCAGTATCAAAGGGACTAACACCCACACAACCTCTATAAGGTCCAAACACTGAACTTCAGTAGTGACAAGTTACCTCTTGTCCTTAAGGGACAAAATGGATCAGTTGAAGCCAGAAGAAACTGCAGGACTTATGCAGCAACCTTTCATTTCCTTTGGAACTCATATCGTAACTTTTCTTACAATCCTAATAACACAGACATCATTTCTATTCTTACAGGATAACTTTCTCTTCATTTATTTTCTTCAGAATTTACAACTATCCTTCAATTCTAACAGTACTCACATCAGAACTTTTCTTTCCTTATAGGATCTCACTCAGCTTACTAATCCAGTGGTACCGGGCTCAATCCCAGCAGTGGGATTTTTTTCTAGTACAAACCAAAAAGGCCCCAGCTGGGTACCAGAGAAATCTGAGAAGGTACAGCGGCCAGGCTGATACTGACCACATCACATGTCATGTGCCAAAGGTCATGGAAAATACGGGCCTAACACCATATTCCCCAATATACCTTAATGGCATGGAAACAGGAATTTGACCTTTCACCTTATAGGATCTACATTACAACATTTTATTCTGTCCTTAAGTTCTTACACAATAACTTTTTATTCAGTCACTGCAGGGCTTATACCATGATACTTCCTAAGGACTTTGTAAAACCCATACCTGCAAGTAGCTACAGGTTTCAAGCTAGTTTTTATTACTGTTAACTTCACAGCAGTTAGCTATCTTTGAGTGCATCTAGTTTGCTTTTCCTTCCTCTCAAATATCCTCTCCTCACCTTAAGAGTGACTCACACCAAAATTCTCCACTCCTTCTTCTTATAACTTTAACTCAGCACTGATATATGGCCAACTCAGCTTTTGTAAATGTTAAATGAGGTATGTATATATCTTCTACTCTATAATTTATATGAATTCTATATCCCTAAATGGAAGTGAAGTCACTGTTTAGTCAGTCAATAGCTGACACAAAACAGCAAGACCCCATCCCACCTCTCCAGTGGTGCACCCAGTAACAGACCCATCCTGGCTAATGGGAACGGGGATCACCACAGCCCTCATGGCAGTGGAGCCTGTAAAAGAATTTACACACCCTTTGCTGTTTAACTTCACTCAGAGACTGACAAAAAAATAGCCACTCTAAGCCACTCCTACTCCAATATGATGTTGTGCCTCAATACCTTCACAGCATCAGCTACAAAGCACTTCACACTGTAGCTCTAGGAGGACAGAACAACAATAATATCCTTAAATGCACGTACAAACTTTTCTCACGTTCACCTCCTTTGCCCCAAAATTTCTTCTACTATTTCAAACTTCCATGCCCACATGGTTTGACTTGTTTCCATTTTGGCCATATATGCTTCTTTGTAACAAAAAAATTATAAATAAAATAAATGTGACCATATAGCATCATTCTAGATTTCAGATTCAAATTGCCACATCAACCAAATATAGGAATAGTATGATTTTCAATTTAAAAAAAAAAAAAGGCAGGTGTGTTTATTACAAAGTTTATAGTGTGGTCTTGGGATTTTGGGTCTAGCAGCCAAAGGTTAACCCCTCCTATGTACTTCTATGTTTACTAAGTTTCAATATCTCTCCACCTCTTAAAACTTCTGTATGCCTACATCCTTTAATTATTACTCGTTTGATACTCAATTTCTATACTTTCTAACCACTGATTTTATGTCCTTTAACTTCTATACTGACTACTCATCTCAGTACTTTTTTTTTTAGCATTTTCTGATCAGATGTCAAAGTTGATGTATCCCTCCCCCTAACACCCAATCCATATTTTTTCCAATTCCACAATTTCCAAAAGTACCTGGTATGCTTGCAATACACAGCATCGGAGAGACTGACACTCTGAAAGTCTCCAGAACATCTGCTGGGTTGTTGGTGTCAATCACCGACACTCGGCTAGCCTCACTGGTGGAGGTACACACCCAAACCAAGCTGGACATCTGCTCAGTTTCTGCATCCTTGACACTCTTCTCATGATCCTGATGTGAGAAACAAATGATCTTCTAGTCAACTCTTCTGAGTAAAAAACTCCATAAAGATGAAAACCAGAAGAGAGAAAACACAAAGAAGAGCCAGGGGAAGGCAAAGAGAAATGGTACTGGACAGTCTGACAAGATGGTGTGAGAGATGATCACCAACTGAACTGATGACCTGCATGAAGGATCATGTACTATGGAGAAACTAATAGCCAGCGTCAGTCAGCATTGCATATGATGATGATGAGCACCACAATAATGTGATGGTGAAGCTTTTGCTTTCATTACACAAAAATATAACCCTATCATGGCACAGTGGTAGCTAGGGATACAGTGCTGGAGCCTCTTATTTTTCTTGACCTGATGGTGCAGCAGGCAGTGATGATACCCAACTGCCTTTCCTTTCCCTGATAAAGCAAAACCCTGGTACTCATTTGCACTGCAACTGGGTGACTGGGGCACTTCCAGTCGAACTTGGACCATGCGGTGTCGGAGCTTGCTGAGAAGCCTGCTTTTGAGTCTACGCTGGGCTTTCAAGCTGGACCACTAATATCCAACTCCCACCAACCTGATGTGATGGTAGCGCTCCAACAACCCATTCACCTTGTTCACATCAGCAACTGCTAACAACATCATGCTCACATTTCCAAGGTGATACAACAAAACAACAGAACCCAAAACCATTTTTCTAAGACAGAACTCACCTTCAGTTCTTTGTTCAGCTTCTCTACTTCTGTCTTCCCCTCAGTGTCTTTCTTGTCATCTGGGGGTGGATCTGAGTAGAACACACTGGCACCCACCACAGAACCTCCATCTCTAGTCTTGCCTCCAGTGAGATTGACACCAGCTGCACACCATATCTATCAAAACAGTAATTATGTCTTGATAACAATTCCCTACAGTGGACTTTCTCTACTTATTGCTTACATGATTCACCTGGTCAAGCTACTACTAAGCATTTCATGACAATGTCCTCTTATAAGTCCCAAAGTGGTCCTCCAACTCTTCTTCCTTCCTTTCTCCTCCTTTCTGCTCTTCTCAGATAAAATATTTATCTTATAATTCTCTGTGATTCTCCATTACTTTTTTAATCTTCATTTTTTTTCTGTACTGTATTTCCTTTCTGTCCATGAAAACCTGCCCATTCTTCTGTATGTCCAAATTTCAAAGGCCTTATTTTCTATTCCATAATCTGTTATGCTCTGCTAATGTTTAGTTGAATCTTTTTTTTTATTGTATCATGGTAATTTCCTAAAAATTGCTGATAATCATGCATAGTAACTTTCTGTAAAAACAAAATACTACAATATCACAATATACATCCTCACCTTCCATCCTGTCTGATTGTCAAACAAGGGCCTGCAGTAAACAGGCACAGGTACTGGCACCTGAGACTTGCCTGATATGTCTTTTTGGGCATGAGAGGTAAACTTGGCTGGCAAGCTCCACCCGTAGGCCTGCATCCGCCCGTCATCCTTTTTGACATGGGCTCTAACCTGCTTGTACTGCTCTCTTCTCTCCTTTTCCCTTTCCTTCTTGGCTTTCTCAGAAGTTCTGAAAATGTTAACAGTCTTCAAAATTTCTGAAAATGTTGACAATGTTCAAAAGTTCTTAAGATGTTAACAATGTTCAAAATTTCTGAATATGTTTACAATATTCAAAAGTTCTGAAATTATAACAATCTTTTAACAAACTTTCCAGAATGTCTCAAATCATTATGTCATATAAAACATTCAAGCATAACTTCTTCTTCTTCGTTCGCTTCTACCACCAAGACCGCCCTGTGATCCTACTGAATTTACGCTTGTGGTCCTCGTTAAGTCCCATGGTCCTCTGTGTGGTCCCCAAAGGTGCTGTGATTTGACTGTGTGCTTTGCTTTATCCTTTCTACCACCATTTCTGCAGTTGTGCCGTGCGGCAACCCCATATGCGCCTTTCTTCATTGGCCGGGAGGAGCACCGCTCCACACACGGCAACTGAAGAATCTCGCCAGCAGCGATTCAAGCATAACATAAAATTCTCTCTCTGACAAGAAGATTTTGCTTTTTTTTCCCAAGTTATCATTATAATAAGTAAGGCATTAAAGCCAGAAACAAAAATACTCTATTGTGCTGGTCTATGAACTATCTTTCTATTTACCATCTTGTTTTTCTTGCACTCTTTTAGTTCTATGTGAAAGAAAGTACTTATCCTCTTTCTGGGCCCAGTCCACTGTTCTGCCTTGTTCTACCTCGTGTGCATGGTCTCCAAGTCTATGTCATTTATTCCATATACTCAAGCATTCATATGGCTCTTATTCTGTCTCTCCAAAACATTCTAAATATTGTGACCTTAGCCATCCTATGTCAAGTAAAACGAGTCACTGTGGCACATGAATGACGATGACGACGATGGCTTTGACAGCATAGCAAAGGGGTTTTATGGACATAATGAGGAATCCACTCCAGCAGTGGTATGTAATCAAAAAATAAAGGTTAAGAACCCTGCCCCCCCCCTCCCCCCATACTGAGTAAAATGAAAAGATCTGTCTTCAACTTTCATGGATAATAATTATGACTTATTCATAGATTTGTGAACCATGATTTGAAAAGGGAATGACAGAACTGCAGTGGTTTCCCTTTGGCTTCAGATCTGTATATGGTTTATTTTCTTCTCACTAGCCTGTGTCTAAAGACACCGACCTGCAAGGCAGCGGGCTACCTGTTCTGGTCTGCCGCTGTTTTCTCAGATATTCACAGCTGACATCTACATCTCCCACAGGGAGAAGCCTGTCCTCAGTGGACTGACAAAGTGGAACGGAAAAGAAAAAGCATCTGAAGTAATCAGAAACACCAAGGACTGCACAACGGAGCCGCATGGTTGCCAACTCTATCAGGTGTGACTTGTAATAATAATTATTATTATTGCAGCTAATAACAATAATGATGATTATAACTGTTGCAATTTTTATATGACTACCTGTAAATGATAAATACTGTGCACCACACTATGTACAATTAGATGTGTATATTATAAAACTGTTTGTGTGATTCTGGGATATTTCAGTGCAGCAGCATAAGAGTTGATCACAAAACAAATACATAATAAACTCCTCACTTTTGTTCTACTTACAAGTCTTCCTGGAGAAAATCATAAGCCTTAGATTTGGGATTTGAACCCTTTTCCCTGTGTTTCTTGTTTGGATCTCCAACAGGCTGGACTAAGGTGGTGGGGGCATTGTACTTGACCGTGGCAACTGGCAGAGGTCGCTTGGGCTTGTTGGAAGAGCTGAACAGATTGCTGAAACTGAAGGGGAGTTAATTTTTAACTTTGGGAGAGGATGATTCTGAATTCCTTGTATGGCTGTTATCCATATCAAACATGAGAACACAAAAACATATTGCAAACTAAACATGATAAAATGTTAAAATATTGGAGGAAGAAATAGTAAATTAAATTTTACTGAATGATGGTTAAAATGAGAGACAGAAATGATGGCATTAGATTGCAGGGGTAAATGATCTCCTTGTGCATTATGCTGGTTTTTTAAAAATATTAAGCTATTAGAGAAGCAATAAAAAACAGAAATTTGCAAACAAAAAAATAACAAAAGCAAAGTCAATATTTTGGAATAATGTCTTCTTCATGGATGGTGAAAGAGACAAAAGACAAAAACAAAATGGGTAAAATCTACTTTTCCTGTTACTTTTTTTGTTTGTTACACATTTCCCCCCCCCCTCCTTTTTTTTTAAATTTCTCAGATCATTTTCCTTATTTAGATCAGTATCAAAAAACAAATATGCCATCTTCTTTCCTTAGCTAATATTGGATGATAATTAGATGCACAGTTAAAGCATGTGAGTTAGTTAAAAAGTTATGTTATTACCACAGCAAAGAAATACACATTTATTACGACATCAAATTCACTCATGTTTTACTGTGACGTGATAATGGTGGAGAAGCACTTACTTGGTGACTAGAGCTTTCTGTGATAATCACAACTTCTCAAAACAGCTGGGGTGGCGTAGTTTTGTCACTGAAAACTGCTTCTTATCTATGAAATATGCAGATCACTCTCCCCTTCCCCCCTTTTTGGAAACATTACACTCTGTCACATACACTTGTACAAGAAAATGTGTACACAAGATCTGTTAAAATGATCTTCATAGTAACTATCATCATTTTTCAAATGAAGCTGGACTTCCAACAATACTCTACATGAAACATCCTAGTCCCCACAATCCTGTCTATTGTCTAAAATCTTTCCATTATCATTTGCCTACTTAATATTATTTCCCATAGTTTTCTTACTGTTTTGCATCATCCTAATTCTTCTCTTCATCTTACATCCTTCCTGTGCCACTAAACATCACATAGCCTGCATGGTAGCTTGCCAATATTTCATGTTTTTGCCGAGCTTTTCAGCCTCATCAAGGGATGTTATTCCCACTAAAGCTGGCCTCCCTTAACAATGTCCTCTTTAGAGTTTCACTTTGTCGACGTTTTCTTCTTTGGCTTTTTGTGTTCCACTTGATAGCTTGTTTTGGGATTCTCTGGTTGTTTCTTCTCATCACATGACCAACATATGTCCAACTTTTTTTTCTGATCGCCCATGAGACCAGGTTGTTGTTTGCTCATTTGTCTTATCTCTGCATTGTTCTTGAATTTGTTCCACTTTATACCGAGTATTTTCCTGGGGCATTTGTTTTCAAAAGAGTCTAATTTCTTGTCTATTTCTTTAGTTGTTTTCCAGCTTTCACATGCATAAATGAGGCTGGCTATTACATTTGAATTGAAAAATCCCAGCTTGGTTTTTCATTTACCTACTTATTATTTCTCATAACAATGATGTTCTGCATCATCCTAATTCTTCTCTTCAACATAATCTTGATAATTTTCATGAAACATATATTGGATCTTAATTTTCTGTTACAAAGGAACTGACATAATCAAATCTCTACAGCTTGTAGGAGCCAATAATGTCACGGCTTTTCTCATGATCATCACATCTAATATCTAGCTTTATAGCTTTTGATGTAGTCACAATGACCTATAGTCAAGTGTTTCCACATGTGACCTCTTTTTGACACCCTCATGATCTCTACATCTTATTTGTAATATCAATTTATATCTATGACTTCTCTTTTCCACATGTTTTGGAGTTGCTCCTCTGAGTTCCTTTCCTGTGTTGTTTCAATGAGAACTACTGTACAGAAGAAATGTTAAAAGGTTTACCATCAATGTACTCCAGAAGTCCACAGTTATTCTGATAACCTCGGAAGAAGGACCTCTGCCAGGTGCAGGGACTCCTTGGCACCAGTAAAAACCCTGACTAAACAGAAGCAGCGACACTAGGTGGCAGAATTCATTACCCTGTCTAAGAAGACACATCAATTAAGAAATTCTACTCCCTTTCTGTCATGATCTTTCATTTTAGTGGCCCATATATACATTTTCCCCCTCTTCACATCCATTACAGTATATCATTTAATGTGTAGTCTAACACAGCACCAATATGTGAAAGAAAATCTCAACCAAGAATGGCAGATTGGTTCATATTACGTACTGCGTGGAAGTAAAGAGGAAGCGTAAATGTCGCAAGAGAAACAGGGAGAAGACGAACCTTACCAAGAACTTTCATCTGTGAAGTCAAATTTTCTTACCAAAGTTTAAACAAGTAGCTCATGTATAAGATGTATGATGCTACTGCCCAATGTAAATGTCATGAGTGTGTGACAAAAAACAATAACTTTTTATGCTAAGAAAATCTTTACCTTATGATGACATTTTACTTTTTTTAATTGGCATTAACCTACCGTTACGTGTATCTGTAAAACTTTCTTGACACTTATCTATACGATTTTTTTTTTCAGTAACATGATTGATCAACTTTTTATTGTACTGTTTCCTTATTATCATCTTCAGCATTCAAGTTCTAGATCACGCTATGTCCAGAGCCGCCAGGATAAAGTTCACTGAGTTTCCTCCAGATTCTGGTGGTGGGTAGATCCATACCTTCTTCCTCAAAACTAAATCTAGCGGCCATGTCAAATTTCACGTCTGCCTGCACATAACATTCTTGGAGTATGTGTTCTCAGATCTGCACTCCTCACCCACAAGGTTGGACATTTTGAGCCGGTGGAAGTGATTTCTGCAGAATTGGGGTTGGGGAGATGCGCTACTCAAGCCGAATGAGACGGCAATCAGTGACCCCCATATGTGACTGCCTGCATCAGGGTTGGCAAATCACAGCTGGCCAAGACCCTATTCTACCTCCCAGTGGCGCCCCTGGGAAATATACAATAGTCCGGCCAAGTGAATGGGGACTGCGGTGGGAAGATGAGCCCAATTCTAATAATGCATTGACCTGATGTGTTGGGTCAAAGGCACGCAACTGTAACACTACACAACCAATGCCCTTTTCAGGACGAATGATAAAGAAGAAGAAAAGTCTGCAGAGACTATATTATTAATTTGTACATATATTCTGAGTAGTTAGAAAAAAAGAGATTAATGGGAGTCTTCATCTTAGTTTTTAAGCAGACAGACAGCTGTTGTGGAACTTGTCAAGCATCATTTTACTGAACAGCGTCTCCTAAGGTCGATTCTACTAATACCAGATTTGCATAATCAGTCAAAGTAATAGAAAAAATTGTTTGTGTTGCAAGGATGCATCATCATTATCATCAGGTGTTTTGCCGATCTGCATTGGCTATTATGCTTCTCCAGAGTACCCAATCCTTCAAACAGGACATTAGCTCAGTTGGTGATCTCCTCTCACATCATCTTATAAGACTGTCTAGACAGCAAGGATGCATGCATCTTTTATCTTCTATTTCAGCTTCATTTCCAACTCACACAACACTGCACCCATCTGTAGAGTCACTTTCCATGCGATTCAATTCTTTGCAAGTTCTATCCAGTCATCACCACCAAGGGGAAAGAAATAAGAGCAAAACATAAGCACGCTCCTTGAGTTGCACATAGTAAAGACAAACCTCATCCAATCAGATTGTATCTTCAGTAATCCATCATAGACTTCTCTCCCTAGCTTTCCTCTCCTAGTCTCCCTGATGCAGTCCTTGCTGTACCCTTAATCCTAGGCCAGTATGAGAGTGCCCATGTTTGTGCACTTTTTGCTTCAACTATTTCTATTCTTTCCTCCTCAAGTCATCAAAGACATTGCTGAAAATTCAGTTTTGGATTTTTCTTTTTTCCTAGGCTTAACATGCTGACAACCCATTCACAGATTACTTATAGATCTGAAATGCTGAAAACTCATCCCTGGCTTATTTCCAGGTCTGAAATGCCGAAAACTTATCTCCAATTTATTTCAAGGTTTTCAATGAAAACTCATCTCTATTATTTCTAATTTCTATTATAAAATTTTTCTTGGGCGTTGCCATCAATTTCTCTTAACACTGATGTGTTCCATGCCAGATAGGGAAAAAACACCAGCAACTTCATTTTGGTGTCATTCACCTGTTTAGCATGGAACACCTCAATTCCCTTACATTAGGAAACAGTCTTGTAATCTAATAAAAATTTCCACAGGATTACATTTGTACTCTAATAAACGTGAAACGCCACATATATGTCCACTAGCACACAATCAAATGTACATAATGACTATTTTAATGTCATGGGAATTAACCCGAATGCTTGTTACACTCATTTTTATAAGTAAACTTTGTTCTTAGAATTTTTTTTTTTAATGTTTATGTTCAAATTCCATACATGTGTGCCAGATTCTCAGAACTTTATTTTCAAACTTATCTGCATTTTTTCCACAGTAAGTGAACAGTTCCTTCTTTACAGGTATTAATCAGAAATTTCCTTTATTAAAAATATTTTTTTTAAAATTTCATATCGCCAAATTTACTGCAATTTGACCCTCAGTGTATGGAAAATGTTTACCCACAGGGTAAAGGATGCCAGATTTTTTTTAAAATGATTTTAAATTCAAAGCCATTTTCAACTTCCTAAGAGTATCACAAAGACAAAAAGGCAACTAATTTTTTAAAAAATGAAAGAACTCAAAAATTTTCATACATATTAATTTTATTTAATTTGACTGATGAATATATACATTTATTAGAACTTTGGCAATTTTGGGAAGTTTTTTAAAAGAAAAAAAATTACTATTTAGTAGTCACAATACATAACAACCCATTATAAAACCCGGATTCCCTCTCATAAAAATAACATGTAACCATAGTGCTTTTAATAAAAAGTTAATATAACATTTAACAAGTAAATAATGAGAGAAAAAATATAACTGAGAGATCACTAGGAACAAAATGGCTTTGAATGTTGGATTTGCCACATGAACAAGCATTGGCTCTGTTTATTCAATGTAGTTTCTGGCTTTATAATCACATCTGTTCACTTACTGCCGATTGAATGTTTCTAAGAATCTGTAACACTTGAGGTCACTATATGCGCACACTAAACAGATAATACGGGAATCTACCTCTTGTTTTTGTCTCAATTCACAGTATTAATGTTGCCGGGGGTTCTTTCTGATAAAGAAAGGGCAGATAACACTAATAATGGTCTGAACAAACTGGAAAGACCGACTTGAAAAGGCAAGGAACCGAACATGAACACGTGAAAGCTAAAAGCATTTAGCAGTCTATTCTCTTATATCCTGCTAGAGGCCAATCACACCTATCATTTTCATTTAAAAAG
Organism: Achatina immaculata; assembly: GCA_009760885.1. Taxonomy (NCBI): domain Eukaryota; kingdom Metazoa; phylum Mollusca; class Gastropoda; order Stylommatophora; family Achatinidae; genus Lissachatina; species Lissachatina immaculata. The sequence continues at coordinate 23,602,611 of CM019703.1, read as the reverse complement.
GAAACATGAGCCAAAACTTCAAGAGAGAAAGTGCACGCATAATGAGACAAGACTTTGCAACACAAGTCTAGCTTATTTCTTATAATAATCTACTGGCAGAATCAGCCAAGAGAAAAAAAAGACTCAGTAAAATGATGCTTGGTAACTCCATAAACAGTTCAAAATCTGCCAAAATCAATTATAAAATGAGTCAGTATTATATCATATATATGATGTTGCAAGTGATTGAGTCATCCAGTTCCCAACTGCGTAAAGACAGAAGTTCTTCACTAATTTTTGTCATTCGGTCCATCAACCACTGGATGTAAGAGCTTGTTCATCTACTGTTTGGAAAATGGCTTCATCGCAGTCAGAATATTCCCTTATCTGCCCAGCACCACATTTCACCCCCCCCCCCCTCCAATTCTAGTTACTGCTTCAGAATAGGTTCCACGGGAAGATTAAAAACTCCAAGCGTTTCCATTGCAGATTTCCTATAATTTTACTCTGATCTGACCTACTCTTTTTTTACGAGTGATTTTCAACCGTCACAGGATTTTCAACGTGTATAAACAATGCACACAGATGCTCCGTCTCACTATCTAAAGACATGGGGATTTTACTGCTAGAGGATTTACGAGACGAAAAAAAAATTCCCTGCCGCTTCTGGTGGGACTCATGCCTGCACCTCCAACGCTCTACTTGTCATCTAACCCTGAGACCATGTGCCGAATGTAAGTGTGGGGACAATATATCTTCAAAAATGTCTGGGGGTTGAATTACAACATTCATTGCTGCAAGTACTGTGAATAATTTCTATGCTTAACTTTCTGTGTATGTGCGGTGTGTATATAAAACTGACACTTCAGTTAATGATAAGGAAATATGAGTCACTATACTGTACCATAGCAAGTGGAAAATTTATGTCCCGTGTTGCGCACAGATGTACTATAGTATATACTATATTGTGCTACTGTACTGGTCTATTATTAGTCACAAACTGAAATCTTCATATGATTATTTCACATCATCCGTACACTGAATTTTTGTTACAATTTATAATATGCTGTGGTAATAACATTTTATAGTTTTAAAATGAAAAAAAAAACAAAAATTTCAAGCTCAAATCATTTAAATCCTATCCAGTTCAATTGCCTTATGCAGTATACAATAAATAAAATAAACCACAACACGAAAACCAACTTTTGTGATGGGGATGAAAAAAATTAATAGTCAAAGCATTTTGATCCTGAGTGATCCCCCCTTAGTTTTACAATGGCCACCAGCCTCTCAGCTCAGAAAACAAGCTAAACCTCGTGAACACAACAGAGTTCTTATGAATCTAGCTGCCATTTTGGGCTTTCACCTTTTGGCACATGTGACCAACAAACATGGATACAGTGTTCTCAAATATTATGACTCATAAAACAAAAAAACAAAACAAAACAAAAATATATATATATATTCCTCTGCATCATATGACTGAAATATGCATTCCTTAAAAAAAAAAAAAAAGCTTGCACCCTAAAAGCTCGATGAATTTAACAAAAAAATACAAAAAAAAAAAACACACAAAAACTCTTAAATATGACCTGCAAGATAATGATACAGATTGTATAACCTAAAAAACTTAAAACATAGAAAACAACTTCCTTATACTCCTATATTAAGTAATGTTAACATGCAAAAACATTTAACTGTTACACACACACAGATTATGTAGACTGTAAACACTTCTTATATTATATCAAATTCAATTTAAAACTTCGCTGAATAACAAAGCAGAACTTGTAAGTGTGGGGTAAAATGATAGTATTTCTATTAACAAATTAACAAAGCAAAACAAAAACAAAAATATATAATATCATGAAGAAGAAAAAAACCACAGATGTGGGTAGAAGCTGCCTGGCGTATGTTTATTTAAAAGTTTACAAAAAGAATTTTTGGAGAAAAAAAGTTTTAAGAGCTGTTAACATGACAAAGAACTAGCTTGCCATAAACATTTCAGCTACACTTGGCTAAAATTAGTTTCCAGCATTCGTTTTCATTTTAATGAGCAAACGTTATGAACAAACGAGAATATTTATGAAAGCTATCAGGCATGGATACAACAGCGTCATGTAATAAATTTATCATAGAAAATATCTCTGAAGGCAAGAAAATTGTGCTACATGGCAGAATTACTTTTTTTAAAGAACTGCTTTAGAAAGTTTATAGGGGGAAAAAAAGACCAAAAAGTCCACAGCTGCGTGAATAACCTTAACAGATCAAACTTTATAATAATAATCTAGTCCACTTTAAAGTGTTGTGATCTAAATTATCATGTAGAAGTGTTCTGCACACTCTATAAATAATGACACTTTCCAACATAGAAGACAGTTTTGAAGATAGTGGATCCCGAGTGTTTTGTTATCACATCATTTTGCGAACAGTTCCAGTAAGGTCTTTTTTTGCAAATAGTCTAGTTCAAGCAAAAGCATTCAAAATTGTTTAGTTCATGTAAGAGTCTTAAGAGCACAGAGAAGAACTCAACAGACAAGTGCAAAATAGTTTGGTCCTAATTTAACGTTCAAAATAACCTAGCCTAGCACAAGAAGCAGTGTTGAGAACTAAAGTTCTTGCAGTACAATAACAGTCTCATCTAAATAAGAACACCCTGCACAATGAAGCTTCACCAGGAAGGGCTGGGCTGGTCAAGTGCATGGTCAAAATTTGCTGAAGTAGAAACTACAAGACCTGCACACGGTAAAATGACAAACCAGCTGTGCATATGGCTAGCCTTCGAAAAATACAAAGCACTTTACACATGAGAGAAAGAAAATTAGTATGAGAACAACCATCTATAGTTTTAGAACAGTCTACATAAGTGGTTCATACCTTCAGGTCATGATCTATACCAGGATCACAGTGGGTCTGAGACAGGGTCATAAGAAGATAACTGGGAGGAATTTCTGTTACGATCAAATCTAAATATTAAACAACCGCACCAGCTTCTATGCATTGAAATATTTTTTTTAACTTCATTATTTTTTTAAAAATCTCTTTCAAGGATGACAGGTCTCATAACAATGCTCGTTTAGGGCTGCACTCAGAAAATGGTTGGGAACTGGTAGTCCAGGCTATGTAATAAGAAAGTAATAGCTATACACCTTCCAACTTCTCCGCTACACAATGTAAGACAATTCATTTTGCAAGCTAAAGAATATCTATAAGATTCTTCACAAAAGCCAATTTTCAGCTTGTGTGCTAAAAGATGAACAAAAACAGAACATCACATCTAAATGTTAATAATAATAATAATAATAACCTGCACAGCACAGACTTCCCTGTTGCTGGAAAAATGAAACTTTTTGCTGTGTCATGGGTGAATAAAACCAAAGGTCTTAATACAGGACCACAAAAAAAAAAAAAAAGGCTCAAGATGGACATGCAAAAACTGTACAGACACAGACAATTTAGTGAGAGAACAAAGAACACAATGTACGCAGATAAAACATGCTGGGCAACAAATTCTGAAAGGTGAAATACAAAGGACTACACCTGTTCCAGACCAAAAGGGGAAATGATATACAAAAATAATATAGAAGGAATAAAACAAATCACCGGGGGGGGGGGGGTGGGTGGAAAAAAGGTTAGATTAATGAGGGTGAGTGAGTGAGTGGAGACAGGACAGGTGCAACAATGGGGTATCAATAAGAGGAGAGGTTAAAAAAAAAAAAGGTAAAGATATGAGGGCACTGAGAGTTATAGGATCTATGAATGAACTGAGGTGTCAAAGAATTGAGAGTTATAGAGGAGATATAAGGGAAATGAGAGTTGTTGAGGAGATGTGAGGGAACTGAGAGTTATAGAAGATATATGAATGAACTGAGAGATGTCATGGAACTGAGAGTTATACAGGAGACATGAGGGAAATGAGAGTTATATAGGAGATATGAGAGAACTGAGAGTGGAGAATAGAGTAGATGTAAGGAAAATGAGAGATTCAGATGAATATAGAGGAGATGTGAGGGAAATGAGACAGTTAGAGAATGAGTATAGAGGACATGTGAGGGAAATGAGAGAGTTAAAGAAAGAGTACAGAGGACATGTGAGGGAAATGAGAGAGTTAGAGAAATAGTACAGAGGACATGTGAGGGAAATGAGACAGTTAGAGAATGAGTACAGAGGACATGTGAGGGAAATGAAAGAGTTAGAGAATGTGTACAGAGGACATGTGAGGGAAATGAAAGAGTTAGAGAATGAGTACAGAGGACATGTGAGGGAAATGAAAGAGTTAGAGAATGAGTACAGATGACATGTGAGGGAAATGAAAGAGTTAGAGAATGAGTACAGAGGACATGTGAGGGAAATGAGACAGTTAGAAAATGAGTACAGAGGACATGTGAGGGAAAGGATACAGTTAGAGAATGAGTACAGAGGATATGTGATGGAAATGATACAGTTAGAGAATAAGTACAGAGGATATGTGAGGGAAATGAGAGAGTTAGAGAATAAGTACAGAGGATATGTGAGGGAAATGAGAGAGTTAAAGAAGGAGTACAGAGGACATGTGAGGGAAATGAGACAGTTAGAGAATGAGTACAGAGGACATGTGAGGGAAATGAGAGAATTAGAGATTGAGTACAGAGGACATGTGAGGGAAATGATAGAGTTAAAGAATGAGTACAAAGGACATGTGAGGGAAATGAGAGAGTTAAAGAATGAGTAAAGAGGACATGTGAGGGAAGAGGGAACCAAGAGAGCATGAGGAGAATGAGTACAGAGGACATGTGAGGGAAGAGGGAACCAAGAGAGCATGAGGAGAACAGCTGAGGTAATAAAAAGTTCAGAGGAAATTAAAAACATTAATCACTTGAATGAGCAAGCAAGGAAACAAATGAATGAAAGAATTAAATAACAACATTCACTATCTGTCCAACAAATTCCACATCAGATCTTCTTCTCCAATAACAACAAATTCCACATCAGATCTTCTTCTCCAGTAACAAAAAATTCCACATCAGATCTTCTTCTCCAGTAACAACAAATTCCACATCAGATTTCTTCTCCAGTAACAACAAATTCCACATCATATTTCTTCTCCTCTACAGCAAATTCCACATCAGATTTCTTCTCCTCTATAACAAATTCCACATCAGATTTCTTCTCCAGTAACAACAAATTCCACATCAGATTTCTTCTTCTCTATAACAAATTCCACATCAGATTTCTTCTCCAGTAACAACAAATTCCACATCAGATTTCTTCTCCAGTAACAAAAAAATTACACAAAAGAACTGAAAGGAACTGAATGTGAGACTTTCTTGTTGAACAGAAAACACTAACAAAGGAACTTAATGTGAGATTTTCTTGCTGAACAGAAAACACTAACAAAGGAACTGAAGGTCAGACTTTCTTGTTGAACAGAAAACACTAACAAAGGAACTTAATGTGAGATTTTCTTGCTGAACAGAAAACACTAACAAAGGAACTGAAGGTCAGACTTTCTTGTTGAACAGAAAACACTAACAAAGGAACTTAATGTGAGATTTTCTTGCTGAACAGAAAACACTTACAAAGGAATTTAAGGTTAAACTTTGTTGTTGAACAGAAAACACTAACAAAGGAATTGAAGGCCAGACTTTTCTGTTGAACAGAAAATACTAACAAAGGAACTGAAGGTCAGACTTTCTTGTTGAACAGAAAACACTAACAAAGAAACTTAATGTGAAACTTTCTTGTTGAACAGAAAACAAAAAAAAAAATTTCTTGAGCTGAAAAAAAAAAAAGAAAAGGTAACAGCTTCAACAAGTATTTCGATATCCAATATATTTCAGTGGCCTTTAGGGATTCGAAAAGTATATTTTGAGCTCTTTGATATTTTTTGATTGCACAAAGTGAAGATTCTTAGGTAGAAAAACACATTAGACATGTATGTGTGTGCATTGGGGGTGTGGGGAGAGATATATGAACTTTAAGTAAGGCAAAAATATACGAAGGTCATACCGAACGTCATAAGCAAAATTTTTGTTAAAAATCAGAATTTATAAATAGAGAAAATGTAAATGTAGCACCTTTATCTGCATCCTTTTCTTCACTTTTCAACATAATCTCCATTTTTCTGCACACATTTTTCCCATCACTTTGCAAGTTTGAAAATACACTCCCGGTAGAATTCCATTCCAGCTGATCGACGGCACAGACGCACTGCTTTCTGGACGTTATCTCCTGTGGTACCCAGCTGGCACAAACTTTTCTATATCCTAGGGTTTCAGTCACTTCCTGTACTGCACTGTGTCCTATTCCAAGATTTACAGCGATTTCAGACACTGTGACACATCTGTCTTCTTTAATGATGTCGTCAATCCCTTCCATGTTGCGTTCAGTGGTGGCAGTTCAAAGTTGACAGCTGCGAGGCATATCTTGAATGCTCGCGTTTCCATCTTTGAAATGTTTCACCCACCTCCTAACACTGCTAGCACCCATACACACATCTCTATAAGCAAGTTGAGGTCTTTGGTGAATTTCAGCAGCGGGGATTTCCTCTTTAACGAAGAACTCAGTAACAGCACATCGATGAAACGAAACTTCAGCACCCGCCATTTTGTTTATGCTCCATGTGGTCACATGACACTGACAACATGTGACCTCTACATAAAGTGCAAAATGCAGTTAAGGTATACATTTATATTTTCTCAATCTATAAATTCTGATTTTTAAAAAATTTTTGCTCATGACTTTCGGTACGACCCTCGTATTTTAAAAATAACAATAATTTGTGCAAATCTGATTGAAAGCTAAAGAGAAAACTCACTAATAAATACTAAGTTTAAAAAATATTTAAAAGAGAGAATTAAAAATCAGATCGTTTATTGACAAAACATAACCTGAGATCATGGCAGTATATAAGGCAGGTATCAGCTGTTGAACATCATGCATATACAGAAATGAAGACACCCAGAAAGTAAGGAAATTTAAAAAAAAAAAAAAACATTCTAACTCTGTTATTGTACTAAAACAGGCTGGTATTTGGTGATACAAGCGGGACCAGAAATTGGGTTCTACAACTGAAATGTGAAGTGAGATTTTTGGGAGGGAGGGAAATGGAGGGGGGGGGCCTCTCTAATCTCTAAGAAGGGTTCTGGGAAAAGTTACCAGTTTGGATTGTGTGTTTCAAGGGTGGAAGAAAATGAAGGAGCCATATTCCGAAGCAATTTTAAATGGGATCAGAAGAAACATATCATTTATGAAGGAGTCTGCAGTAAATACTAGAAAAATAGATTGGTTGAAGATTTGGCATACCAGCTCCACAGCATCAGTTTTCTCGTCCACAGATGTGTCAATAATTAATTTCCGATTTGTGTATAATTTTGATTCTGTTGATTTAGAGTATATTTATATATGACTTTTTTTGTTTTTGTTTTTTTCCCCTTTACAGAAACTATGTTTATACATTAATATATTTTAGTTACTTTCTGGCTTTAAAAAAAAAAAAAAAGAATTATTTGCCTGCCATCTTCAAATTATCAGATATAAAGTAAAACCTCCAGAAACTCAATTCCTTAACCTGTCATAATTTCAAGATTTGGACTGTCAGAGAGGACAAGGCATACAAAAGGACTCTGTAAGATTTTAAAAATGAAAAACACTGGAAATGGAGGACAAGCTTTTCAATTAACCATTTTCCCAAATGGCAAGCCAGACTTTCAAATAACAATAACAGAGGAAATCTGAGCACAGAGTTTAATGAAACCTGAGACTGAAGACATCAGGTGGAGAACGCACATGATAAAGAATGTGAGTGACTGAACTTAGAGAAAAATCACTTTAATTAATGGCATGCTATAATCTATATGCTACAGGTGCATGGAGACAGTATCAAATAATAATATGGTCTAAGGACAACACACTGATTAACAATAAATTCCAGTATATCTGCACACACAAAAAAACCATAACTAAACAGAAGGCTTCATTCAGCTCCATAATCAAATTTATGTATATTTATTATGGCCCAATTTTGAACTCCCTGGAGGGAAGAGGGTGAGGAAGAAGCGCTAAAAATTAAATAATTTTATTTATAACTGTATACAGTTACACAGGACAATTTCAAACATGCTAAATACACAAAACATTGGTTGTGACTAAGGAATCTAAACCTAAGTACTTCCATACGCTGAATAAAAAAAAAAGAAAAAGAAAAAGAAAAACCATAATCTTTTATGGATTGTGTACATGCTGCTTAACAATCTCACATTTAAAAAAAAAAAAAAAAGAAAGAAAAAAAAAAATTTCTTGAGAAACTGAGACAACTGCACAGCAAGACTGGAATAAACATCTACTCCGAACCAAAATTATTTGGACACATGAAAGACAACTCTTAAGAAAATTCATACCTCGCTCTGGCAGATTCATGAAAGAAAACATAAAACTAGTTTTTACACAGGATAATAACTTTATGGTTGTTGATTTTATTTTTTTTGCTGGGGTTTTTGTAGGGAATAAAAAAACTAATGGCTCTCTGATAACCCACCACTGTTGGTAGAACTGCATAAAATTACAAATACTTACTCCATTCCTTATGAACGAATTTCACCTTCTGTTGGTTTTGTAAGCAAAATTTGTGATTCAATTTCACATCACAATAGTATTTTGATTATCCAAATTTAGCAGGATGGCTCTCTTATCACACAATAAAATCACATGTTCACGAGAGTTTGCACACATAATTTTTAACTGTATTCTTAGATCACATGTTTTGTACATAAAATAAATTATCAGCTTTGTTTACCAATACATGGGGGGATAAAACCCAAACACTTCAGCTGCCAAAAATAAGCAAACCCTGTACAGTATCACCGTTATCATAACAGCACTGATCGAAATTACATCTAAAATTACAACTGTTCATTACACAAAGTAAAACATTTAAGCAACCTTAGGCAAAAACGCCAAGCTGAGGAATGGTGTATAATTATGCCCCATTTTCTCCTCCACTGTACAAGACCTTTAATGTAAGATGTAAGTTAATGGCACATGACAAACTGACTGCACTATAGTGCACAGCTATATACATGAGACACACACAACTACTCCATTTCAAATAGTCAGGCAAGTATTTCAAACCATGGTTTCTGTACAATATTAATATTGTGTAAAGATGTGAAGGCAACATTATAAACTTATTTTAAAGAAAAGAAAAAAAAACATGGAGGTGAAGGACAGCTGAATTCTTGAAGGGAGTGGGGGAGGAGAGATCATATCTGGACATAAACAAAGGATTTCACAGCCAATAGCAATGAAAGGTTATGGTGATAAGTTCTAGAAACTTTACATTTTGCTACGAACAACTGGTTTCACAGGGAAAGGAAATGAAAGCTCAAAAAGTGGTTGTGGTGGCAAGTTCAAGAACCTTCACATCTGGCTGCAACAATGTGTTTTACAACAAGAGACAATGAAATTATGTATAAGAAAGTGGTTGTGGAAGAGACAACAGAAAAATGTATGCTCTTCATCAGCATGTGCTCATCTCTACTCCTGCCATTCTTGTTTCTGTCCACTTTCCTAATTCTTTCTGTCTTTTCGTAAAACTGAACCATACACCTCTATTTATTTTATCAATGGAAGAGACAACAGAAACTGACACGAGAATTCCACAAGGATAAAGGCAACTGGAAATCACACATGGAATAT